>APFE031314868.1:55043-109262 GCA_000404065.3 Pinus taeda | reverse complement strand
GTAGTGCCCATATTGTTACTATTGTGCCCCATAGAAGCCCACTATTGTTATTATTGTGCCCTTATATTATTATTGTTATGTCGGCTCTGATTATGTTATGACCCCTTAGACTCCTATATATAGAAATGAGATATTTTAATTTGTATCATCCAAGAATTGTTCATTTATGTAATGTAAAAGAGGTTACCCCCTCGAAGAGGCTGAATTCTAAGGCGTTGATCTATCTTTTCTATATTTTCTTGAGCTGGTTTCATAATAGACTGTCAAGCCTTCATTACCTATTCCTTCAGCTGATGAGCCAATATGCCAGACCACTTACATGATTTTCCTTCTCTAGCCAGTTGGTCCAGTGCAATCACCCAACTCTGTGGGAAGGCTTTCATGCTTGCTTGGCCATACAGTCGACAAGAGAATATGACCAAGTATTGATATGCCTTCCACAGTATCTTCATCTTGTAGATCTGGTTGGGTGTCAACCTGAATTGAGCTAGCTCCTTTACCCAGTTCTTTAGAATGTCTCTAGAGTTAGCATTGTCGTTGGGTAAGCTGAATGAAGTCTTCATGTCAGTCACGGGCTCTGACATCTGATACATCTCATCATAATATCATCCCTAGAAGGTCACAAGCTTCATCCCACTGACACTGCTCAAGGTCACCGTCTTGGGATCAATGTGAGAGACGATACAGTGTATCATGTCTGCGCATGGGAATGCAGGATATCTACATGCAATCCAGTACAAGCCGGGCTTGTGAATATTTACATACACCTGACGATCTTTAAGGCCTTCCTCAAAAGTGCCTGCAAATACTTCATTGACCTCTAGCGACTTTAGTTTGATGTCCCTGTCTAGATACAACTTTTTATCTTCATAGGTCGGTAAACTAGAGGACATTCACTCAACTGCTCCTCAAGCTGCATTTCCATCAGTGTCCTATGATCCCACTCTCTTGGAAGCCATTGATCATGTACTACTAAGAGGCATATGATCACCTGAAAGATCTAGAGACAAGCAACATGCATGGAAGGAAATATGTCAACAAAAACTAAAGTAAATTTAGGGAATGACATAGCACATACCTGGGGAACTGATGGGCAAGATTGCACAATTTCTTCTAGGAGGCTGGGTGATTGGCTGCCAAAACTATGCAAAAAGGAATCTGGGCTATCTGGAAGGCAAGAGGGGTAGTTGGAGTTGCGCAATGCGCAATCTAGACTGGCTGTTGGATTGCATAATGCACAATTCTAGCTGGGAGTGACTGTAGGCTCAGGGACTGCATTGTGCACTTTTCTGGGTCAGCAGTCACTCTCCCTCAAAAATGCACAAAACAGTCCTAGAGGACAGTGTTGGGAAGAAATGTGCATTTTCTGGAGAGGAAGATAGAGCCTCCTTCCCCAGGTTGTGCAATGTTGTCTCAGTGAAGGCAGAGTTTGGGCTAAGGTTAGCCCGACTCGTTGACGGGAAACTGGAAGCAAATATGACAGTGAATGCATGGCAACACTAATCGAAAGCAAAAGTGAATGCAAGTGCATGCAAACATGAATGAAAGATTCAACAAATAGATCAACATGCATGTGGGTGAAGCGAGTTGCTGAATCGGTGACCATTCGTGCAAAACAATTTCATGCATGCGACAACAATGAGATAGCAACGAAAACTAAAATAGAGCTAGGATAAGCTAGTATACATGTAAATGATAACAAAAATTCAAAGAAATCAAGAAAACAACACTTACACAAGCAAATACATAAAAAGTGACATAAATTCTGAAAAAGACAAGTTTAGGCCTCTTACTTGTGAATAGCTGAGCTCGATGTGTCGAAGAGCCCAGCATGTGCTGTGGGATGTCAAAGATCCAAGGTCAATGTGAAAGAATGAGATTTGATGCGTCGAATAAAATTTTTTTGAGCTCATGACACGCATGCCACAAATCTAGGAAAAAGTGACACTTGGAGGAAAGTTTCTAAAACAACTTTGCATGTAACCTCCAACTGCTAAAAATATCTCCCTGAATCAAGGGATGCCTTTTGCATGTTGCATTTTTCTATTCCGATAAAAAGCAAGCCATGCATGCAAGTAAGGTTTCCTTAGTCCTGGGTGGAACTAGTCAATCAAACTACTCATGCATGCAGTTGCTCAACTACTTGAAGGAAACACATAGTTCTGGCTGGGAGCTAGGCTGGCTGCCCAGGAGATTTGTGAAATTTCTGGGTAGAGCAGCTGATTGCTACTCAAATTTGTGCAAATTATGGGTTGAGCAGCCCTACTAGGGAAAATTGTGCAATTTTCACTATGAGTGTTGACTGACATAATTATACAATTCTGGAACCCAACAGGTTGCCAGACAGAATTGTGCAGTTTCTAGAGGGAAGGTTGGTTTCCCTCCAGAAATGTGCACCTTCTTGGGTGAGCCGCTCAACCTGCAAATGGACCAAGTCTGGATGAACAAACAATTGTAATGCATCAAGATGTGATCGACGGGCTGAATTTGTGAAAAGAAAACACTGACGCTTCTGTACTTGATGAAGCAAGATAAGTTGCTATGAATGGTTGGTACGGAGGCTCCAAAATGAAGTTAAGGAAAAATTTTGGAGGGTGGTTGTAGCTACTACAATACCTAGCATTTCAATGAACTAAACCTGAAATATCTCCCATGACAAGGCATGCATGTGATTGGAACCATATAGTCACTCCCACAATGCTTGCAAATGAGGGACTGCAGTGCTTCTCAGCCAGTTCTGTGCCAGAGACTACGTGATTTAAGCCACTTTTTCAGGGCTAGTCTCCAAACCAATGCCTAGAACTTGATGAGAATTTCCAATACAATCAATGACACCAAGGCAAAGCCTCTAACACAAAAATTGATCAAGGGCTTGACCTAACCAAGCTTAACCATGACATACATTTCATTAAACACTTAGTAAATATGCAACCTACAGGTGTAAATAACATATCTTAGCATAGGGGTCTCATACTTATCTGAGATTCACCATGAAGCATTCTTTCCTTATCACTTTAACTGTCATTCCATCCATTACTTCATAGATACATTGTTTATTCATTTACAAGTAAAAACATGTTGAGATCCATACATAGCTGTTGTCGTAAAACACACAGATAACCAACATAATAACAACACAAATACTCATGAAAGTATAACCATAGAGACCACGTATAATTCATCAAAATACTCATAGAAATACAAGGAGAAATAACCTTTCATTAATGATGCAATAAGCCAACAGGAGATGGGACTACCACATTCCACCAACCATAGATTGGTTAAGCCAAGTATCTATTCATCCAATCACCCCCGTGCCATATTCCAAGCATGAATGTGGGACTCATAGAACACACCAAAATAGCATGGATGCCACTGAATGTTTCCACCTACATCATGAGGAATTTGATTGCCTCCTAGTCTCTTAGGCTTTACCGTAATCCACAGTCTGATCCAGGGATCACTAGGTCCTACACCGAGACACACTCTCTAGGCCTTACCATACATGCCATCTAGGGACTACTATGCCCATCTGAGAGAAATCCCCCTCTTGGCTTTTTTGTATATCCCTCCATTCAATGACAAGGATTCCTAGGCCCTCCAAAGCACATAATCCTAGCTTAACCCACAATATGATTCAGGGGTGACTAGGCTAGTGGCTTTACCATGATCCACAGTTTGGTTCAGGGACCACTACTCCATGTGTTTGTTATTTCAGAGATCCACCCCACTCATCTTCGAATCGATCTGACCATCCCACATTAACTGAATATGAGAACCCATCTCAGCAATGCTATCAAGAAATGGAAAGGCTAGGTTGAAGAACACTGTCAAATATGGAAAAACCCATGCCATGATAGAAAAGAACCACATGCAATACCATGCATGCCATATCTAGCAAGGAAAATACACATGAAAGTCGATACCTTCAATGAAGCCTATTGTAGCTAGTGATCCTGCCTTTCCCTACTTAATCTTTGCTTCCTCTTGCCTTCTTTGCGTTTATTGCTCCAACTCCAAAGTGCTCCAAGAAAACTCAAAGTGTCCAAGAACGAGAGAGAGAGAATAATGAGAGAGCTCCCAAAGTTGAACTGATAAAGCTTGCCAATTGATCGTCATAAGAATTTTTATTAGTGAGGCCTCTATTTTCTTCATGTTCCATTATTTTCCTTCAATTTCCTCCTCACATCCAACTTGTGAAATTTCACTTTCCTTTTCTCCTAATTTCCATTATTTTCATAAATAAATGTGCCAAAAATTCCATTTTTCCTTTCCAAAGCCTTAGCCATTTCCTTTTCCAATTTCCTTAGCGATAAACAACCAAATGGAAACCAAATAGGATGTTTTTCCCACCATTTAGCTTGGAATACGTGTCCCATCAACCGTGGTCTTATATATTTTTACCTGGAATTTCAACCAAGGATGTTACATATAAGTATTTTATTTTTGTTTTAATGATGCATGTGATCTATGACTTTGATTTATGATGGTTACATGCAATTTATGATTTTGATTTATGATGGTTTTGTTTTGAGCTAATCAGATGTGATATGTTTATACATGATGATTTGGTCAAGATCTAGTTTGAATTGTTGTGACAGCAAGTAAACAGGATTGTAGGTGTACCTTATTGACGAGCTACCAATGAGGTATCATTTGAATGTAATTCAATTTCTTTTAATCTAATGAAAATTATGTGCTTGGTACAGGAAAGTAGATGAATGCTTGATTGGGGTGGTTGAAATTGACTACAAGAATTAGCAACAAAATTAAAAGGAATTGGAACATGCAACATTATGTTGGTAAAGCACTTCAAGAGCAGGGCCATTGTGGGATATTGGTACTCAATAGTGTCCATTGATTTCCATGAGCATGATATGATGGTACGATGGTTTTGAGGTAGGGATATGCCTTGGTTTTTAGACCTTCTGAGGTGAGGAAACATTTCCAAGGGATGGATCGCTTGGTAAAGGGATGTTGGGGAGCTTGGAAGGTGAGTGACTACACGGAAGGGGGTTGCTGAATTTCCCAAGGGACTGTGTAGTAGAGAAGGGAAGGCCGAGGGATGGATTGTTTTGTTCATTAGCATTTCCAGATGGAATCAGATGAAAATTAGGAGTGTGCTCTGGAACAAAGAGTCTCTAATTGTTCACTGAGAGAATAAGTAGTGCAAGGATCATATCGCTGGATATTAGATTCATACTTTGACTTTATCAGTGGATTTTGTACTTCCTAGGAAGGAGGTGAATCCTAGAATTACTTTGAGGGTTGAGGTGTGAGCCTTTGGGTCCCCTTATTGTTGATCTGGGCTATGTATCCTTCATTATATGTCAGTTGAGGCAAATGAGTTTTGGTATATGTACATATTTATTTATGATTTTTATTGTAAATACCATAATGAGTTGTGTTATAAAGCTCCAAATATGGTATGATTGTCATGTTTTTAGCAATAATCATTGTAAATACTGCATCGAGCTAAGTTATAAAGCTCCATATGTAGCATATTTTATTTCAACAGTTTGTTGGTCATATGTGTCATAGAGCACCGGGGAAGGTGTTCCCCTAAGGGGGACAGGTCTATAACTGCCCTAGGTTAAAAGTTCATGTAATAAAGTTAATAAAGGAAAAAATAAGACCAAGGTGATGGGACACTTATTCCAAGTTGAATCTTGGGCAAGGCATTCTAGTGGGTGTTCATTTGGTTATTTATGGATAAAGGAAATTGGCAAAGGAAAAGACACATTAATTAGCATTTTATTTATGAAAATAATTGAAAATAGGAGAAAAGGAAGGTGAAAGGTCACAGATTTTCATGTGAGGAGAAAATTGAAGGAAAATAGATGAAATTGAAAAAATTATAGGCCTCAATGATAAAAATCCTTGTGAGGATCAATTCATGGCTTTTGTTGGGTTAACCGTTTGTTAGTTCAATTTTGGAACTCTCTCTCTATTCACTCTATTTTGTCATACTCTTGAACACTTAGAGCATTCTTGGAGAACTCTAGCATCAGAGAAGGGAAGGCAAAGGAAGGACAAGAAAGAAAAGGGGAACAAATATCAAGCAAGGAAGATTTGGATCAAGAGGCTACATCGGGATTACTTTGCAGGTATTGAGCTGCATGTATGATTTCCTTGCTATATTTGGCATGCATGGTACATGCATGTGTGTATTTGGTTCTCTTGTTGTCATTGGCATGGGTTTTTCTAGGTGTGACAGTTGTTTCAACTTTTCCTTTCCATTTCTGGAGAGCCATGGTGTGATGGGGTTCTTTCATTTAGTTGGGTTGGATTGCCAGATGGTTTTGGAACTGGGTGAGGTGGTCTCACGAAAATTCCTAAGGGCCTAGGATTCCCTTAAATAGTAATGGCGGGATATGCGGTAAAGCCTGAGGGTGGAGATGGTAAAATTCCTCAAGGTAATGGTGAAGAAATCCGAAGGCATCCATGCTTGTTTAGGGCCTAGTGATCCCTTGACAAGTTTTGGTGAAATTGTGGTAAAGCCTGGTAGTGTATGTTTCTTGTTTGGGCCTAGGAATCCCTTAACTAGTAACCATGGGATACAAAATAAAGCCTGGTTGTATAGATGAGGTTTTCAAGCCTAGAAATCCCTTGATCGGTAATGGCGGGATATGAAGTAAAGGTTGAGGAAACCCTATTTTATTTTGTCGTGAGGCCCCCATTCATGTTTGGAATATGGCACGGGGGTGATTGTATGAAAGAAATATTTGATTCAACCCAATCTATAGTCAAGTCGTACGTGGAAGTCCCTGACTTTGTTGGAATTCACATATGTTAATAAGAGATATTTTCCTCTGGTATTTTGTGAGTAGATGTACTTGTTATGATTTGGATTTGATGGATGTTTTATCATTATTAATATCATGGTTACATGTTGGTTATAAGCATGGTTTTATGACAGAGTCTAGTTATGGCTCTTATCATGTTTTTATTGGTAAGTGAATGGTTGATGAATGCATGGAATAACAAGTTCTATTGCAACAAGATATAGAGGATTTAGAACCTTCTTGGTGCTTCTCAGGTGAAGACTATCAGTTTATGATCATGTGTGCATTCATGACCCATATATTACATGTCTGCCATATGTTTGATGAAATTTATTTCATGGTTAAGCTTGGTTAGGTCAATTTATTGACTAAATTTGTGTTAAAGGATTTGTCTTTATGTCATTTATTGTTCTGGAAAGTCTCATCAAGTTTTGGGTAATGGTTTGGAGACTAGCCCTGAAAAGGTGGCTCAGATTCTATGGTCACAGGGGCAAAAATGGGAAAATAAGACTGCAGTCACTACCTTGCAGGCTTAGGCATGTGACTCAAGGCCTAGAATTGAATTTATGTAGTCTTATGCCTTGGGATGGGAGTCCAAGTCAGTGAAAAATCAATCTGCTCAGAGTTTGTGCACCTGGAGGATGTTTTAGCTCTTAGGGGTCCTATAGTTCTTGAGGAAGGTTAGTAAACTTTCAGTTTGTTGATTCCATTTCATTAACTATAATCAGAAGGTTAAGTCATGTCATACTAGTCCTCACCTCATGTTTACCATAGAAGGTTGGTGAAAGTGGGTAGATATGGGAGGTGGTGTTACACTTTCTTAGGCCCAAACTTGTGCTTAGACTGTTCATAACAATGCTTCAACTTCTTAATGACTTCCTCCAATGATCGAGGCTCATAATACTCAATATGTTCCCTGAATGCTACTGGCAATCCATTGATGAAACTTTGGACCTTTGTCTTATCATCCTTGAGGTAGTTCACATACCTTAACAACTCTAGAAAATTGGTCATATACTTTTCATTTGTCATGGAACCCATCTTCAACTCATAGATATCCTTGGCCTTTTCGTCATAATATCTCTCAGAAAAGTAATTCTTCCTAAAGAGTCTCTTAAACTCATGCCAACTCATTTCCTCTTCCCTGATGCCCCTTACCCACTTAGCATCTTCCCACCAAATATCTACTTTTACTTTGAGACTAAATATAGTTACCTTGGCCTTCATGTTCTTTGAATGATCATGCAATATGAAGAAATTCTTCATCCCAGGTAGCCATGCTTTTGTATATTCTAACTTCTTCATGTCTCCATTAAAGTAGGAAGCTTGGATTTATTAAACTCATCCCAAAAGTACACTTCTCGCTCCTCTTGTAGGGATGATGGTGGTAATGACGATGATGTCTCTTAGAACTAGAGCTAGAATAAAAATCCATGAGTGCTAGCTCACCTGTGAAATTTATCAAAATATCTACCACCTCTGACTATATCATATTTTTCCATCATGTATCTTCTCTAAGACCTGCTACCATGTGCCCGTTGCTCTTCTCCTCCTGTCTATCTCCATGACTGTCCCCAACTATTCTTATTTCTGCAAATATGAAAGACTTTGAAGGATGAATGCATTAACTTTTGCTTGCTTTTCTTAAGCTCTGGCAAGCCTTTCCTGTGCCTCAATCAACCTGTCATTATATTCCTTGCAAATCCTAATTTCTTCCCTCAGACTCCTCAGTGCATATGCTAGATCAGGAGAATACTCTTCTCCTTGCTGCTCAACCAACCTTTCCCATTCCATTGATTTCACATCGGGCATGTGAATGGAGTCATGTGAACCGTAGCCCACCACTCTTCTCTTCATCTTTGATCTTCTATTTCCTGCAAACATACCATGCTATATAAACCAAATAGAAACATAAGAAAAATCACACCTTGGTGTATTTCAGGGGAGGCTACTACATCTACACAGTCTAATCTAGATTAGCAAGTTAAAACATATCAATTCTTACATAAATATCATAACCATAACCATAACAATGCATGCATAACAAATACATAGAAAACTAATATGCATGTATAACAATCACATTTAGCCCATTCAATCCAAGTGTTTGAACCTGCAAGCTCTAATACCACCTTGTAAATGCCTCCTCCGACATTTACCAATTTTTACAAGATCTCTAGAGTAAACACGAGTTGTGGGTCACTATGATTGACCCGACCTCCAAGTTCCAGCTATGGAAGTGACACCTACAAAATGAAAGTAAACCAAAATCCCTTAGAGATTACATATCACTCAGGATGCCACCAAACGCCCCAAGTGATCAACCCCTAACCTATAGCCCTTTTTCACTAGGTTTACTTCCCAATCGCACCCATAATTCTTCATGCATGTGGTTGGGAGGCTATAACTACACCCACAAGCCTATCTCCATGTGGTTATGACCCAAAATGCCTTGTTTAATGCATGCAATGACGAGATCAATGCCACTTTTTCAGGCTAGCCTCCAGACCACAACCCAGAACTTCCTGTAAATTTCCATAATCATGACAATAATGATAAAAATGATAAATAATCAAATTGTTATAAAGTATTTTTTCTCTCGTTTGGTAATGACTTACATCATTGGTTAATAATCAGTTGGTGTCTACCATGTTCGACTTCAGCTCACTAATTCACATGGTTAGACTCAAACGTTGGTTGGTCGTGTGAATGAGATAGAAGACCCAAGATCTAATTCATCCATTCGGGTTGTGATTTCAGGGTTATACAAAGATCACTATGTATGCAGGCTATGATCATAATGACAGTCATCCATTCATGGGTCCACCATCAATCATCAATGGACATGTCTTTTGATCACTGTACATGTTATGTTAGCTTATGTGCTAAGTATGGATATGCCTCTCCCGTCAAAAGGATTTCATGATGTAAATGTATTGTAACAGAAAATGATCTCACCGGTTGTTCTTGATCATGACTTGTCACACGGTAAATAACTTCAGTCATCAGTCATCATCTATGAATTTTCACTTTAGGGGGCAACCTGTTATAGGAGATTTTGTCTCATTTGATGAATCAACCTCCCAACTAGCTCAATAAAGATCATATTCCCCCTTTACATCATCATTTCATAATTCCATATGCATGACACTCTCATTCCCTAAGTTTCTGCCCTAAAATGCATCATCTGAGCCAATATTAGGATCAACGCCCCTTGGCCTCTTGCTGGACTGCATTCACATACATGTTTCTCCACTGTGGCCCAAGTTGATCACATAGAGGTTTCTCCCCTTTTTACCTACATTGGTTCTAGAAATTTAGGAAAAGAGAGAGAATCTTGAAGTCTCCATTTCTAGAAGCTTCCATAATCTATTGTAACCATTTACCTCAGATAAAACTTTTGAATCCTATCCTATCCTACCTTTGAGTTTCCATCCCTTATCCTTAGATCTCATCCTCCCATAAAGAGTGGATCTCAATCCCAATATTGGTAAAAGGATAATAACTCCCAACTTACCTCATTCCTCTATATATTTACAACGTTCCATATGCAAGGGGTTGGCTATTGGAGAGTGATTCTACCCTTATGTTGTTGTTGTGAAAGTTATAGGGAGATTGGAGGTGCACTTTATGACAATGGAAGGACAAGTCAACAACTTGGAGGAGATTTTCTACAATATCAACACCTATGTATGGTTGTCACTTACTCCATTTATATCAATACAAAGAATTATTTGTTTTCCTATATATGATGTCATTATTTCATATGTTTCAATACCATGTTAATCTGTTAAAGAAAATAGATAGATGATGATACATAGATCTCATAGTTTCTTGGCTTTTGTCATCTAGTTGTGTAGGTTATAATTTTGGTCGCTGGAGCTAGGATTGGAGAATTGAAGCCAAAGAATGAGAAAAACATATGACATATTCCAAGTAGGTTTCATCCCTTCATCTACTTACTTTAAGGAAATCATTGAGTTCTTTATCATTTTGTTGTTCTAGGTTAGCCACCAAACCTAGGGGAGATATTTTTGTCTGCAATCGTCAATCTCGCATAACAAATTGGTGACCATGTTAGGGACTAGTTCATTCCCTTGGTGGTTTCCTTGTCCATTGTGCTTATCTTACCTCTTCTTCAGGCCTTTACAGTCTCACTCAGTCTTGATCAGACCTAGGAAGACCTTTCATTGAGCTTTACTTGCATTTTTTGGGTCATAACTTAGCTTTCCTTGATCAATGCACCCTATGGTTTAGATACAGTGCATTGCAGTGCATCCTAACCTTCTCTTCATATGTGTTATATTTCACCCTACCCTTCTCTGTACCCATGTTGCAGTGCACCCTGGCCCTTTCACCACCTGCTATGATCCTGGTTTGATGCAAAAAATTGCCTTTTTCTAATTTTGTCTCTGATTACCTTTCTTCCAGTTAGTCCTCCTTGTGTCCTTGAATGTGTCTTGGTATCTCATAAGCCTCTGTATGATTTTATTTTATTTTCTAGTTCCTTTTATAAGAATTTGCTTATATTTTTCTTTGTTCTTGTCAATAGGTCATTAGCAAACTAAATTGTTTAGTCATTGAGTGCTTGAAAGAATTAGTGTTTTAGTCATTGTTCTAAATAGTTCTCTTTTATCAATGATTACACAAATATCTTAGTTTTCATCTAAAATTTAAGTGGAATCCAAAAGGAAAATATTATGCATCATGCATTGCATATAGGCATTTGATTTTGATTGGAATAGTGAAGTTATAGAGATCGATTGTAGCATCACTTGTTTGTTGCATTATTGATTGATCTCTTCTTCCCTTACTTAGGCCTTTCATTGTTAAAAGGAAAATGAAAAGAGTTATTTTTGTCATATTAGTTGCATCATAGGTGTTTTCAGGTGACATCAATTTTTGAGCCTTGAAACTGAAACATAATTGAAGATCAACTTTAAAATTCATCTCAATTAACCTAAGGAGCATTTGAAACATAATGACACACATAGAGGTCTAGGCTAGAAATGTGTTCCAACATCTTTAAACGTAGGAGTTGTCATTGTTTTCCAGCATTGTGTCCCGTGGGTGAAATATCATTCCATGTACGTAAGTGTATAGGATCGTTCTCCACATACCTTTGGGTATATTAGATGGCGCTCCGCACATGATAAGTATATGGGAATGCTCTCATTGAATGATTACACATTAGACAACACTACTACAGACTGCACACCCACGTATCATTGAGTATATTTTGGGAGTCCCCTATACGTTTCTATCCATCCATAGGTAACCGAGTTGGTCGCCTTGTATATCTTGATACATCGAACACAACATTCAGGGATATTTCATGCACGTATGTTAAGTCCTTGGTTCACCAAGGTGGATATTGTGGTTCATGGTTTCTTGGTAAACCTTTATGCATAGTTACCCATTTTTTTGTGTCTTTAATTTCTAAAATCAATTAATTGACTGCGGAACAACATCCTCCCCATGGAAAAACTCCTTAGTAGATCCTAAGTTGAGACTAATGGGAAATGTTCCAGAGTCTACCAATCAAGGGAACCCCTCTGACAGGAATCCTGGTCCTTTTCCTTCTTTTGGAAATATTGATCCTCCTTATATGGCAACATTGTCCCTTACTGCATTTACCATTGGTTTTCCATTTTGGTTATTTATGACCCCTATGGTTTTGAATGTCCAAACTGCTTCTCAACCGAGTTATTCTCCACTTGAACAACTTCAACATCATGTTGATCCTCAAGTTGACCCTTTGCCTTCTTCACCTATTGTTTAGTCACCCCTTCATTCCTTTTCATCTTATGAAAGTTTTGATTCTAGTAACTAGGAAGCTAAGAAGAAGAAGAAAAGGACGTGAAGAAGAAGAAAAATAGGTAGGGGGGCAACCAATGCTACAGATGCAACTAGTACGGAAAAATATTTCAATCAGCCCTATAAAGTTAAATTCCTTTACATGTTATGTAAGGGTGACCACCTTATTAGAGATTATCTTGATATTCCCAAGGTATTAAAAGTGTGTTAAATAAGATCACATCGGCCTTTGTCGTCAGCTTTTAGAGATCATGCTGGTGACAAACCCTCAAGTAGTGATAGTAAGGTCCATGAGAAAAAGGGTAAAGTCAAATTTACTTGTAAGTTATATGAATGGAATCATCTTATTCACCTTTTTCCTTTTATGTATGAAGCCTCAAAAGTGTTGGAAAACCTTACATCTTCTCAGCCCCGACTCCATCTAGTTATCAAGAGCTTTCTCCAAATCCTCCACTAGCTGATGTAGTCATTGATCATAATCTAAATCCAATCAATGCCACTCTCTCTGAACGTGAATCCCATGAGTCCATTCCTGAACAACCATTTTTTGAGAAAATGGTTGACTCGATTCTACCTTTAGTTGATCATACGTTTCCCATAGAGAGTGAACTTCATAGCACTCAGGTTCTTCTTGTTTCCGCATATTCCAATGAACTGGGGGGCAATCCTCTCATTCCCATAACACAAGGGGGTAGTTCTCCCATTCCTACTATACCCCCTCTAGGTAGCATGGTCACTTCCTTTGATTGGATTCAACTAGCGGGATATCATATTCCTTCTTACGTTCCCTTTCAAATCATAATACAGGCTTATAATGTGGTCGTGCCTAGCATGATCATAGATGAAGGCACATCTGTTAGTATTATATCCTCAACTACTTGGCAAGCTTATGGACCTTATACCTCGAATTGAGTCATTATGCTAGGGGCATGCAAACTCATTTCAAGCATAGTTTTTCTTTGTTTCAAGCTTGTGTAAAAATGAAACTAGTTTCAGGCATAGTTTCCCATGTTTCAAGCTTGTGTAAAAATGAAACCAATTTCAAGCATAGTTCCCCTTGTTTCAAGCTTCTGTAAAAATGAAACCATTCTCATCCTATCTCTCATGATTTCCATTTTTGTCATCTTATTTTTTCCATATGAGCCTTGGTTTTCTCTATCCATCATCACCATTTTCTCAGTCGATCATATGCTTTCACTTGATTATTTTACCATTTCTTGAGGAACCACTGTGATTAGTGGTCTTATTATCTAGCCGCTTGACCTTTGTGGGTTATGAGTAGTTCCATCATGACCAAAACTAGTTTATACCCTTTATATCAATCGTTCCTCAAGGAGGAGCCCTCTTTTATCTATTTTCAAACTCCCAAAATATGAAAATATTGTCGAGAACTTGTCTTTTCGAACTCGTTAAATTAAATAAAAATACATCTACTCAGTATAAGTTTAACCCTTTTTCAGACTAATATAGAATATATATGAAAATAGAATAGGTTCTTAGTTGAACATGGCTAAGAGGTTTTCTTGGGTATTGTTTTCTTTCTTTTCAGACCTAAGGGACTACTTGTGAAAAGGAACATTTGGAGTTTTCTTTTTTGCATCCTTTTCAAACTATCTAAACATGAAAAAGAATTCAACTTTTCACCATCGATGGACTCATGAAAACATCAAATAACGATTGAATCATCAATCATGATGAGACTGAACCACTCCTTCTATGGGTTCATTAAATATTCTAAGAGGGCTTCATACAAAGGATGGAATTACAAAGCAAGCATATGTTATCCTCCTCAAGCTTGTTAAAAAAATAAAGAGGTACTGACTAGTATGGTTGGGGAAATTGGGAAAATAGGGTACTCCATTTGTTAATGGCAGCGAGTCACTCTTAAACACGAAACTTTTCCACTTCATCTCTATGGCTATTGGGTTGGGTAATCTGTTGTCTTTTAGTTCATCTTACCTTCAAGAAAATCCATTTCTGTTTTGAGTCAATTCTACTAACTCCATTCAATATCGCCATTGTGTTCAAGAGAATTCACTCAACTTATATATGTTGCAATACTGTTAAGCCTTGATTCCTTATTTTCCTTTCCTAATCCTATTCCATATCAGCATCATTTTGATCATCCTGTCTCAATCATCATACCTGTTTTGTGTCATTGATGGGGGATACAACAAGGCCCTCCTGTGACGAGTCGCTTCCTATCGACATTAAGACATTATCCAGGAAGTTGACTTAGAAACACCCATCAGTACCTTGATGCTTGCATACATCAATGGAAAGTGTCCTTTCTCTTGGTGACAAGTTCACATCATTGGCCATCGATCAAAATATTTTGTGTGGTGTTCGACATCAACTTATTTATTCACACCATACAAATTTTACTTAAGTACCTAGAGATCCATTAACATCATCGATGGTTTCTCTCACATCTGTTAATGGCTTACATCATTGACTGATAAAAATATGGTGTTTACCATGTTTGACTTTGGCTCATTGATTCACGTGGTTAGATTCGCACGTTGGGTGGTCGTGTGAATGAGATAGAAGACCCCTGATCTAGTTTCGTCCATTCGGGCTGTGATTTCAAGATTATACAAATATCTCTATGTATGATGGCTATGATCATATCGACAATCATCCATTCATGGGTCAACCATCAGTCATCAACGAAAATGTCTTTTGATCATCGTACATGTAATGTTACGTTATGTGCTAAGTATGGGTATGCCTCCCTCAACAAAAGTATTTCATCATGTAAATGTATTGTAACAGAAGATGCTCTCGCTAGTTGTTCTTGATCCCAACTTGTCACAAGGTAAAGCACTTCAATCATCAATCATCATCTCTGAATTTCCAATTTAGGGGGCATTCTCTTATAGGATATTTTGTCTCATCTGATCAATCAACCTCAAAACTGGATCAATAAACATCCTATTCCCCCTTTACATCATCATTTCATAAAGAGATATTAGTGACTCTCTCATTACCTAGAGCTTATGCCCTAAATTGCATCATTTGAGCCAGTTTTAGGACCAACGCTCCCTGGCCTCTTGTTGGACTGCGTTCACCTACAGGTTGCTCCACTGTGGCCTTCATTGATCACCTAGAGGTTGCTACCATTTTCACTATGTTGGTTCTAGAAATTTGAGAAAAAGAGTGAGAATCCTAAAGCCTCCATTTCCAGAAGCTTCCAGGATCTGTTGTAACCATTTACCTCAGATAAAACTTTCAATGTCTATCCTATCCTACCTTGGAGTTTCCATCACTTATCCTTAGATCTCATCCTCCCATCAAGACTGTATCTCAATCCCAATATTGGAAAAGGATAATAACTCTCAACTTACCTCACTCCTCTAAATATTTACAACCTTCCATATGCAAGGGGTTGGCTTTTGGAGAGTGGTTCCAACCTTATGTTGTTTTTGTGAAATTTATCTCTGCATGCATTTAGGCTGATTGGAGGTGTTAGTGTTAGTGTCTTCACACTGCCATCGGTGATCAAAATTACTCTTTTCCATCCATGTTAGGTATTTCATTCAATCAACTACACTCCATTAGGTCATGGATCATCTGATGGTAGAGGTTTCATTTCAGTTTCCCTCATGTCATACATCTACTAACTTGTTCAAACATCTTTTCAGTTGTTAATAATCAGTTCCATTTCATTTTTAACCAGTCCTAGGGTTTAGTGTTAGGGTTTCATTATATTTTAGCGTTTGTCATCATGGTCATTTAGAATGAATAAAATTGTCAGAAGACACATGAGGAGGATTAAAAAGTTCATAAAGACAATATATTTCTTTTGAAAACTAAATAAAGCTCTTTAACCTCAAAACTCTATTTTGAGGTAAAATAGAGAATTTGTACTTAAATAGTTTCATTTCATGCAAATTATGTAATTTTATAGTTCCTATATGTAATAATTTTTCACAAACTATTCCTGGTCACCTGGTGACAATGCGAGCTCTTGCCACTGCAAAAAGTCAAAGAGATTAGTATCAGTTCACCTACAAAGGTCAAAAGGGCAGATATTAGAAAAACAAGGTATTTTGAAAAAGCTATGAAAACAATAGAAAAGTGGGTTTTGGGTTATGAAAAATCAAAAGAGGAAAAGTATAAAAAGCCAATTCATATGTTTTATTGCTTCATTGTTGAATTGGAGAGCTAAGAAGAACTGAAAAACATGATTTTGAGCCAAGGGAAGAAAATAGAGGAAAACTGGAGTATCCTCCCAGCACTACGCATATATTGCCTGACATTGCACATTAAAAGTGTGTTGCACACCTGTTGTTGTTCTGCAGTGTTAATTTACTCTGGTGCTACGCATTAAAAGTGCATTGTGCACCTGTTGACGAGCACTACGCACTTGTTGGGGAAGGCTCAAACGCCTCAAAATTACTATCAAAACACCTCCAAAGCTATTTAATGCTTATTCCAAGTAAGTAAAATCCTCCACCTTGCTAAAGAAAAGCTGTTGCTTGGTTTAGTGAGTTGTGTGGTCTCATCTAAAGCAAAACCTAGTATTTATGAATTTCTTCTCAAAACCCTAGTTAATCACTAAATCACCTCTCACAAGTTATAAAACACCTACTGTTGCTCTCCTATTCCTTTTTTTTACTTATTTTCCTAAATTCCCTCCCCTATCCTTAATTCACTAGAGCTCATTTCCAAAAACCCTACCCTCCATATAAAACCCTAGCCCTACAATATTCCCAAACCCTAATTTCGAAATCCTACATTTTCAACACACCTACTTCCCTATCAAACCCTTATCCAACATTCTAAACCCTACTCACTTCCCTCATTCTCCTCATTCCCTAAAACCCCAAAACTTCCACTCCTTTGAGCACTCACACCCCCATACACCTCACTCATCTTACCTTTTCAAAATCTCTTCATACTCATCTTGTCCCCATCTCATTCCTTTATTCCGCATCCAGCTACTACATCACTAAAGCCTATGGAGAGGGACACAGATTATGAGAGGGAGGAACAAACTTTTAGTGATAGTTCGAGGGAAAGACATGTGCCAAGGAAGCCTCACAAAGGGGGGAAATCATCCAGGAGGAACCTATCAATCTTACAGAGTTGCTTGCTTGCCCACTTACCATTTCATGTTTTAGACATCACTCTTGCTATGATTTTTGTGAAATGTTGGAGGGGGTCAAATTCCATCATGAGCTGGCTAGGTTGTTTGTTACTCATCTAGACAAGGGTCAGGTTACCCTTGCCAGTGTTTCTTTCACATTATCACCTACCACTATCTCAGAAGCAATAGGCATCCCAAATGTAGGTGAACAATGGAACAAAGGGCAATATGTGGACAAAGAATATTATGAGCCTTATATTAAGGCTAGATATCACAGCAAGATCATCAGGGTATTTCCTTTCAAGTACTTTGAGGATAGGTTTTCCCCACTTATGAAGATCATCATCAAATACTTCACCTGTGAGGGAATGTTTTCCCGCTTATATGCATACCACATCAGGTTATTGATGCACTTCACTAGGGTGAAAATGATGAACCTCCCCTACTTTATATGCAGGAACATAGAAAATATGGCCCATTATGTTCAGAGAAAAGCACTTCCTCAACAACTCAACAGCATTTATCACTTCTCCTTGATAAATATGGTTGTCTTACATCAGTTGAACTTGCTGAACATGCCATGGGAGAGCTTCGTTTTCCATGAAATGTTCAAAGGCCCTCAAGTATTTTCATCAGTGCTTCAGGAGGAAGGATGACCTTCAAGACAACCAGGTGTCCAAGAGACTGAGACTACAGGAGTGCCAGTGTTTGTCACTTATGAGAGAGGCACTAGGAGGCTTTCTGCTACTGCCAGGGGAGTATTATCTCCACTAGGGGTGGAAGGGGTCCCACCTTCTTCTCCAGCTATACAGGTATAGGTTGATCAATAGCCCAAGATCAAAGACAAAGGCAAGCAAAAGATGCATGAGGAACATCCTACTGTAGGGCAAGAGAGATATTTTGTTTTGATTGATCATGAGGATGTTATTGACTTAGGTTCTCAAGGCTCAAGGATCAAAGACACGATCATCAAAGAGAAAGAGGCTGAGGTACAAGCCTTGACAATAAATCTAGAGAGGGCCAAATGGATCATTAAATAACTAGAGCAGGAAAACAAACAGTTGACAGACAAGCAAGACCTCATGGAGTTACAAATCATCAAAGAAAACCAGCAAAGAGAAAAGAAAGCAAATGTCAAGATGACCTCCATTGAGCCAGAAATTGAGAATGACCGAGATACTTGGTTAGAAGGGTGAACATTCACCTTGAGAAGCTACTTGAGAAGGCTAATAAAGAGAAGAAAATGCTTCACCACATGGCCTATCACTATTTGGCCCGGAACAAGATATGTAACTCAAGGACGAAAAGGCTTAAGGCTAAGTTGAAAGAGGACTTAAGGAGCAAAAAAGAGCATGATAAACTCAAAATCTTGGCTGAAGCTTCATTAGCTCAACAAAGCACTTAATTAAGATGTCTCTTGCCAATTTTGAAGAAATTTTGAGCATTTTTGGTCATTTATGAATTTTGGAAATTTTTACACAGGTTTTTCCAATAGGTGTGTGTTGCGCTTTTGATGGGGACCTCCTTTTGCAAAATGGTTTGAATTTTTGGAATCAGCATGGTAAATATGAAAACCCAAAAAGTTTGAGAAGTTTTGGATGAGATATTTGCCTCCAAAAGGGCAAAAAACACCCGAAAAGTGCCCTCTCTGCCACCTTTTTGCCACACAGGAAGCAGTCTTGGGAGAATCAACTTTTAGAGGGGCAAATGAGCTCCAAATCAGAAAAATCAAATTGTTCCAGAAACTAGATAGGAAAGGATTTCTAACAAGCCATCTTGTACCTGATTTGGACATTGGGAAGGCTTCCAAAACTACCCCTAAAGTGGTGCTAGTGCATTAAATTTTTGGCACTACACATTACATGGATTTTGCTAGTTTTGCTTAAAAATCCAAATTTCTCCTAGTTTTCGCTGCATTTGACTTTTTCTTCATTCATTGGTAAATTTAGCATGGTAAATGATGTATTTGATGTAAATATGGATGAAAAACACCTCATAGGGTAGATACATCAAGTTTCAAGTGGTTTGATGATGAATGAATTGGTTTCATAAGTTTTAGAGGCAAGTTGTTCCACTGCCTACTTTTGTGTTCCTAGTTTATATATGGTTGAAAGAACCCCTTTTCTCATGGATTCGACCCCTAATAGCTATCATGAGTAGTTTCCTTGCCTATATTATGTACTTTTTCAGTCATTTGCAAAGGTTGGACTCTTGTGGAAGCTCAGAACTCTATTGTATATCTCTACAGCAATTTGGCAAGGAATAAAAGGAGGTTTTAAAACTATTTTTGTGGGATTCTTATGATATTGAGTTTATGTATTGTTTCTTCTTTGCAATGAGTTTTCTTTGATGTTTTATATGTATCCACATCTCTCTCTCTCTTCTAATCTAAATGAATCAAGGTGAATAGATGAAATACCCTAATTTACAATGCTTTGTCTTGGGAATGCATTTGGTTTTCTGTGTTTTCAACAGTGTGAAGAGGATTCATGCTCCCATGCCCTCCTCAACCCCTCAGCAGTTTAAATCCACCATCTCAAAAAATTTCTAGTACATAAATCCTTTGTCTACCTCACCCCACAAAACATGTCTGTATCCCTGACTTGATTTCCCAGACCCAACCTGCTTGCTCCATTTGATCCAGCAACAAAACCTTAAAAATCAACCCAAAATTCTCTAAGCTACTATACCTAGCCTAAAATTTACATTCAATTCAGTCATCTCAAGTCATAATTACAACCATTCTAACTGAGATTGACAAGGAGAGAGCCCTCTCCTGACCTGGTAGGGCTAGCTACCAGGTTAAGCGTGGTTTGTGGTTATCCTAGGATTGCCTCCCTTCAACCTGAGGTCAATCTAGGCTCTAACAGGAGGTGCACTTTGTGACAAAAGAAGGAAAAATCAACAACTTGGAGGATCTTTTCTACAAGATCAACATATATTTATGATTCTAAATCACTTCATTTATATCAATACAAAGAGTTCTTTTTTTTCCTATATGTGATGTCATTATTTCCTATGTTTCAATGCCATGTTGATTTGTTGAATAAAGTAGATAGATGATGGTACACAATCTCCTAATTTATTAGCTTGTGTCGTCTAGTTCTATAGGTTCTACTTTTTGCATTAGAGCATTCTAGCCAAAGGAGAAAAAAATACAACAAATTCCAAGTAGGTCTCATCCCTTCATATAGTTTAAGGAAAACATTGAGTCCTTTGTGCTTATGTTGTTCTAGGTTAGCCACCAAACCTAGTGGAGATAGTTTTGTTCACAGTCGTAAATCCTGCATAACACAAAGCATGAGAAAAATCTTGACCAATACATTCCTAAAGAAAAATAAATGTTTCATCAAACATATGACAAACATAGAAGTTATAGATCATGAATGCATACCTATTTATAAACTTCTAAACTACATCAAAGAATCACTAAGAAGGCTCGATGCCCTCTCAAGCTAGCTGCAACAACACTTGTTAGCCCATGAGTACATCAATTATTAAATCACTAGATAAATGATGAACAAGAGCCATAACTAGAGCACATTATAGAACCGTGTATATAACCAAAACAGAAACCATGAAAAATCAACTATAAGATCACCATAAAAACCATTACAAGTGCTAATAAATGACAATAGAGAAAATAACTCATATTAACATATGAAAATGCCAACCAAGTCAGGGACTTCTAGGTACCGCCCAACCATACATTGGCTGAACCAAAATCTCTCTCTCAATTAGTCACTCACGTGCCATATTGCAAGCATGAGTGTGAGATTATAGGGGTTAAACCAAAATTAAAGCAACTAGTGCTTCTAGAGGCCAAACCACCTCAACCCTCAACCACAATGATTTTACCTAACAAATCTAGAAATCACTAAAACCAAAACAAACTTGGATTCCTACAACTTTCTTCACCACATCCAGAGGAATTTTCCTATCTCCACCCATCTATCAAGAGTTCCAAGAGAAATCCAATCTCCACCCTTGACCCTTGAGAATTTCCTAAGACCATCTCACTAGGATCCAAAGTCTATTGAAAATCCAAAGCTTAAACCAACACAAGGTACCCATAACACTATGGCTATGTAGGAAATGGAAAGGCAAGGTCGAAAGCATTGTAAATCCAAGCAAAGAATCACATGCATATACCATGCATCTTGAAACCAGTAAGGAAAACACACGTGTAACTTGTTACCTACCAAGTATCCATGTTGTATCTTATGATCCAACCTTCTTTTTGTTGTTCTCCAATTCCTTTCTTGTTATTTTCTTTCTTTCTCCAAGTCCAAGTGAATGCTCGAATTCTTCAAGGATAATCTAAGCATGTAGGAGTATGAGAGAATGAACAAGAGCTAAACTCAAAAATGTCAAAAAAATAGAAATGATAAAAAAGTTGTAAACTAATTCTCTAATGCCTTTTTATCATTGATGTCTCTATTTTCTTAATTTTCCTTCATTTTCCCTCTAATTTCCCTTGCATACAAATTTGTATCTCTTCACCTTCCTTTTCTCCTATTTTCTTTTATTTTCATAATTAAATGCAAATGATTTCTTTTTTCCTTTGCCCATGCATTTTCCATTTTCCATAACCATTATTAAACCACAAGTTATGCCCACTATAACATTTTCCTAACATTCAACTTGGAATACATGTCCCATGACCTTAGTATTATTTTATTTACATGGAAAATTGACTAGGGGTTGATACAATTTGCTTCAAATTCATGTCATTTGAGATTTGTTGGTGTCCTTGTTTCAGATTCATGCCATTTTGATTTCGTGGGTCTTTATATCAATATCACTAGTTCCTCGTCTTCACATTACCTTAGATTCAATTTTATTTGGAGCTTTGAATTTGTCGCTCAAATGCCATGTTACCTGAAACAAGAAATTGTTAAGCACCAGATTTTGCTGGACCTAAGATCATTAGCTCCTTTATTTCAACTCTTCTCAAAATGAGTGAGGGGTTGTGATATCACCTTACTCACTAAGAATTAAACCCATTATGCTACATATATTATCCATATATTTCAAAACTTTTCCATAGTACTTGATGCACTACGCCCACGGATTGTCCATGAACCAGATGTATTTCCCTTCAAAACCTTGTCTGATGTAGAACCATTTTTCATTGCATCTCATATTCAGGTGTTTTTAACCTTGGAATTTGCCCTTTGAAGCTAGATCATAGATACTCCATATGGCTCTTCAAGGAATCTGATATCTGGGCCCTTTTGAAAGCAAGAGTCTTTTATTTGAAGCTAGATTCTAGTTACTCTGGACGCTCTTAAGCTTGTTTTGACCCCATTATCCAATCTTATACTGAATCACTTAACATACTGAAATTCTTACAAACAAAACCTTCTAGCATAAATCTTGAGGATTTCCCACATCACTTTAATGACGTCATCCTTCCATGTGGCTTCCTCTGAGTGGTTCCACGTGTCACATAAATTTGGCCCACATGGTCATCAAAAACATCCAAAATCACCTGCCACATGTCATGTGTATGAAGTGTGCCATGTAATTTCCACTAGATACTTCCACATAATCTACCTTCTCCAATCATGTTCTTCCATATGTAATTAGTGCCACTTGTATGCGACCTCACCAACCACATCATCTGCCACATCATTCATATGTACAGAGAAATAATATGAATGTTTTTCATGTTTTTCCCTTCTTAAAATTTGAGACGGGTGGATGCCAGATTCAAGTTATATACTTAGTTTCTTCATAAACTCACTTGGGATCCAAGTCTTTTCTGATTTGCAAAGAGTTCAACTCCCAAATGCCCCGGTATCTAGATGAGTCTTTATTGATATGGATGTGTCAAAGAAAACTGCTTGGCACACGCCATATTTTTCACAAGTCCAAATGGGTCTAGATTTCCAAATATGTTAGGATGTCTTGCATCCCTGGATGAGTCCAGTTTCCTAGGTAAGTCTAGATGAATTTGATATCCAGATAATTTGCGGATATCTCGGTGGCCCAGATATTTCCTTAAGTCTCAAATTTTTCCATTGTTAAACTTACTTGAACTTAAAATCTTGGTTTCTCATCAACCCTTAGAAGTTTTTCTAACTGATATATACCACTGGAAAGGTTTCTGAGAGGAATACACAATGAAACACTTAGTTTTATCATTTGAGATGAGGCATTCACGAAAAATCTCCATCAGATCTTCAACGCTATAACCTCCAAGCTCCCCAGTGTGACACAAACATAAGTAAATGACTGAAATATGACATCAATGACAAGACTTAACAATCTTGACATCAATTAAAACAATTGCTCAACAATATTCCCCTTTGGCATTGATGATAACACATTCAACATTGTTGGTCATTGATGGTACTCAAGGGGCTTCACTAGGGGAGAAATACCATACAACGTGGGTTCATATTGGGGGATATATTTTGAGGAGAAAATGATATAATATATTGAGCATATATTAGGGTGTAAAGGGTTTCTATATTGTCAGGCATAAAAGATGGAGCCTAAAGTTAATGAAAAAATATAAAGGCATATAAAAAATGTTAATGAACAAATGGATACCTAAAATATCTAGTGAATGTAGGGGTTTTTTAAATTGGGAAGGTATATTGCATTCATATTCGTAAGGGGTTAAATAATTTAATTTTTAGAGGTATTTTCCAATATGTAGTCAAATTAGGGGTATCCTTTAGCATGCCATGAATGCACGTGATATGTAAGAGCTTAATTGAGTGAAGCCCCCATGATGGAACTATTACTTGCAAACACTCTTCTCCTTCTTCAACATATTTGTACCCATAAACACATTGCATTTTTTTGATGGAAATGTTTTCTCATTCTACCCCTTTGACATCAATGGAAAAGGGCCTGGATGCTCATTCTCTCCCTGAGGGAATATAATATGTTGCTGATGATTGTTGTTGTGAGTATATGATCCTCTTAAACTTTGGAGAGGCAAAATCATCTCTTTTGTTCCAATGTTTTCTAATTCTCCCCTTTGAAACTTCACTGGTGTGTGGATTTTAACAGCCAATTTATGAGAACTCTCCCCTTTTGACCATCCTCCCTCTAAAAGGATATACATGACTTCTAATTTGAATTGTTGGTAAGCATACTAAATTTAGCATCTATCTTCTTCTATCCACGTACTCTAATGTTTGGAATCTTCACCTTTAATCATGCTCTCTTTAAAATATTTCTCAACATACATGGATTTCTCACCCTTTTCAACTGTAGATGGCTACTAAATTCAATAATTAATCACGATCTACTCCCCCTATGAATATTTCCTTTTATGTTTGTTGTAATCATAATTTGCTATTGGTGTTGTCTCACTCTTGCACTTTCATTCTGAGAATGCCCAGGCTAATTAATCTATAATTGTTTTCCTCTTTAACCTTGTACTCCTTCTGCTGATATTGAGACTCCCCCTAGATTTTATTTCCCTTCTTATCTTTGGAATTTTAATCATACAACTAGACAATTGCTCCATTTCAAAATGTATTAGTGAAGAGATGAGGGAGAAATCACTCCCAAATTTTTCCTTAAGCACTCAAAGGGTTCTCTGACAAGGGGATTGGTGAATTTATCAACTATTTGCTCCTTTATTATTATATATTTTAACTTCACAATTTGATCAACTACGTGTTCTCTGAGAAAGTGATACTTGATGGTTATATATATATATATATATATATATATATTATATAGATTAGATAGATAGATAGATAGATATATATATATATATAATATATATATATATATATATATAATATATATATATATATATATATATATATATATATATATATATATATATATATATTATATATAATATATATATATATATATATATATATATATAAAAATATATATATATATATATATATATATATATATATATATATATATTGAGTGAAGAACAAGATTCTTGGATATAGTTATTGCACTTGTATTATTACATTTGATGGGAATAGGTTCAACATATGTCACCTTTATGTCTTGAAGTGTCTTCTTCATCCACAATATTCGAGTGCAATATGTTGCAGTTGTTCCATACTCGACTTCAATAGTAGATAATGAGACAAAGGTCTATTTTTTGCTCAACCATGCTACTAATGAATTTCCTAGAAAGAAGGCACCACCACTTGTGCTCTTTTTATCATTTATACAAATAGCTTAGTTTGTGTCTGTGTATATAGTCAATAAAATTTTCTTAACCTTTGGATACCAAAATCCAATCCATTATGCTTTTTAGATATATCAAAATTCATAATCTAGCTAACAAGTGGCTTTTCTTGGGATCTTATTGGTATCTTACTAACAGACCAATAATTTGCATTGTTGAATTGAGGCTTCTGTGATCCATATCACATTATGAGGAAAATATTCCAGCGTAATCACATGATAGTACATTTGTCGACGGGTTTCAAACCAAAAAGTGTGGTTCATCGTCAGGACAAGTTGAAGAACTAGATCATGGCTAAATCTTAAATAGGGAGAACCTACTTACCAACGGCTAGAATTGACTGAAAAAATGGCTATATTAGGCTGGATCAGGCTAACAGCTATAATTGACCCAGAAAACAACTATATTTAATTTAAAATAATATTATATATATTAAAGGGTATCGTGTTTAATTTAAAAATAAAAATAAAAATATAAAAATAAATAAATAAATAATTCTAAACCAATATGAGTCAAAAATCTAGGGAATGTGAACAAAATTGTATTGTTATTAATAGAATAATTCTAATAACAATACAATTTTGTTCACATTCCCTATATTTTTAACTCATATTGGTTAGAATTATTTATTTATATTTGTATTTTTAAATTAAACGAGATACTTTTTAACGTATAATATTATTTTAAATTAAATATAGTCGTTTTTTAGGTCAATTATAGCTGTTAGCCCAATCCAACCTAATATAGCCATTTTTTTTAGTCAATCCTAGACACTGGTAAGTAGGTTCTCCCTATTTAAGATTTAGCCATGATCTAGTTCTTCAACTTGTCTTGACGATGAACCACACTTGTTGGTTCAAAACGCGTCGACAAATGTACTATCATGTGACTATGTCGAAATATTTTCCTCATAATTTGCATTGTGTCTGGTCACGAGCTTGTTAGATACAACAAAATGCTAATCATTGATCTAAACAATTTTTTATTAACCTTTATTAACTCATCATCTTTACTAAGCTTACACATGTTGATTACAGGAGTATTAACAAGTGAACACTCTTCTATTACCAATTTCTTTAATATTTATTTGAGGTACTTTCCTTGGAAATGAAAACTCCATTTAAAGTTTGTGTAATTTGTAAACCAAGAAAAAATGAGAGTTCTCCAAGAATACACATTTCAAATTCAATCTTTATTTCAGCTACAAACTCTTGTCTTAGTGAATTTGCATTACTACCAAAAATTATGTCATAAACAACAACAACAACAACCACCAAAAGATCTTATTTATTAGATTTTATATATAAATTATTGTCGGTTGTCCCTCTTTTGAAGCCTTTCCTTCGTGGATATTTTTCTAATATAGAATACCATGCCCTTGGTACTTTCTTCACTCCATATAATATTCTTTTCAACCTACATACATCATCAGGATTTTCTGATTGCTAAAAACCTTCAGATTGTTCTTTATACACCTCTTCTTCAAGTTCTCCATTCAAGAACATTTATTTCACATCCATCTAATATACTTCAATTTTTTTTTATAGGAAAATGCAAGAAGCATTCTAATTGCTTCAAGTATTACTATAGAAGCAAAGGTTTCTTCAAAATCTATTCCTTCAACCTATGCATAACCTTTGCACACTAATTTGGATTTTTTTCTAATAACTTGTCCATTCTCATTAAACTTGTCCTTGAATACCCATTGTATACTTATAACATTCTTATTTATTGGTCTTGAAGTTAATTCTAAGTCCGTTTTTTTTTATTTGATCTAATTCCTCGTTCATGGCATCTATCCAATACTTATCTTAACTTGCTTGAGAGAAGTTTTTAGGTTCAATCATGGACAACATGGCAAGTTTTGTTTGACTAGAAGTTTCCATTGGTTTTCTTCTTGTTTGAACTCTTACTTATTACCAAGAATTTGGCATTTAGTGTGGTTCTTTTATACATACCTTGAAGGAGGTTTTGGATGAGTGTATTATGCCTCCTTTTCTTCCTCCTCTTCTGATTATTCAAGATGATCTCCTTCGTTTTCACTGATGATCTAATCAGGTAGATTATTGCATCTTGTCTTCTTATTTTTGAAAGGTAATTCATCATCAACTTTAACATCAATACAATCAACTATTTTATGTAACATTTTATTGTAGCATTTGTATCCTTTATCTGTATCGAATATCCTAATAATATTCTTTCTGTTGGGTTATGTTATATTCTTTGTGTTATATGGTT
Organism: Pinus taeda; assembly: GCA_000404065.3. NCBI lineage: Eukaryota > Viridiplantae > Streptophyta > Pinopsida > Pinales > Pinaceae > Pinus > Pinus taeda. The sequence continues at coordinate 81,142 of APFE031314868.1, read as the reverse complement.
TTGTCCATGGTTTTGTGCATGGTTTTTGCACATGGTTTTAGGCATGATGGTTTTCGGTCCATGCTATTGGATGCTTTGGCATGTAGATATATGTATTGTAACATTGAAAGGAACATAATGAAAAATCAATCTAGTAGTCTCGTTTTTGGGATCTAGGGGAAAATCTGTGTGTATATTTGTTTTATGTGTTATGCTCTCGCTATTGTTTATTTTTTATTATTAGAATTCGTATGCAGGTAATTTATTTACGAGGTTAAAACCTACATTTGGTATCAGATCTCTTTTGGCTTCAAGGGGACGTGTTTGTTACTGAGGGGTTTCACTCGGGCCTGTGGTAGACCCTGTTCAGTGGGAGATCTGTGGAATTGATTCTGGTGGTGAAAGAAGGTGGCGAGAAGTGGAAAGATAGAGATTGAGAAATTTAATGGTCAGAGTTTTGAGTTGTGGAAAATTAGGATGGAGGATTGGTTGGTGGATAAAGATTAGTGGATCGCGGCAGATTCGGGTACTAAACCAATGGGAGTGTCTGATGAAGAATGGAAGAAATTGGATCAAAAGGAAAAGAGCACACTACGATTGTGTGTTTCAGATTTAGTATTACTGAATATATCAGGGGAAGATATGGTGAAGGCTTTGCGGGACAAGTTAGGGACTTTATATCAATCTAAGTTTCTAGTGAATAAAATGTTCCTATAGAAAAAGCTGCATATCTTGAGGATGAAAGATGGAGACTCAATGACAAAGCATCTAAATGCATTTAATACAATGGTAAGTCAGTTATTATCTGTTGATATTAAAATTTTAGATGAAGATAAGTGCATCAGTTGTTGTGTTCTCTAGCAGATTCATGGGATAGTCTCGTTATTGCAATAGGTAGCAATGCAACTGCCTTGCAGTTTGAAGAAATAGTCTCATCCTTCCTGGCAGAGGAGATAAGATGGAAAAATATGGAGAGCTAGAATGGTGATGCCTTGTTTGTACGAGGATGATCCCAGAACAGAAACAAAAATAAGTCATCGAGTGGGAGATCTAAATCTAGAGGAAGATCTAAATCTCCAAGAAAAACTGTAAAGGTGTGATGGAAATGTGGAAAGGAAGGGCACTACAAAAGGGACTGTAAATAAAAAACTACTGATAAAGGAAAGGGATCTAATGATGCTTCTGCATAAGTGAAGGTGGGGATGTGTACTTGGCTTCTTCTTCAAGTACACATGTAGCTCATGAGGCATGGTTGATTGACTCAGGTGCATTCTTTCACTTCACTCCCCATAGATAGTGGTTCTGCGAGTATGGGAAATAGGATGGTGGTGATGTTTTCTTAGGGGATGATCGGAAGGCTAGAATCATTGGTCATGGAAAAGTAAAGTTGAAGTTGCAAGATGGAAGATTAGAACACTTCCAGGTGTTATGCATATTCTTACATTGGCCAGAAATCCGATTTCTGTAAGAAAGCTGGATGATGCAGGTGTAAAAACAGTGTTCGAGAAAGATACTTGCAACATGGTTCGGGGAGCACTGGTTTTGATGCGAGGAGTTCGGATTGGAACTCTGTGAAAGCTGTAAGGTAGCACTATTGTTGATGGGTGCAATAGTTCTATGGTTCCTGAAAATGGAGCAGAAAATCTAGTGGTCTCTAGAGAAAAGACCATGCTATGGCATCAAAGGCTTGGACATATTGGAGAGAAGGACCTTCGAATACTTTATGATAAAGGTATGGTAGAAGGTATGAAGAATATCTCTCTGGATTTTTATTTCTGTGAAAACTATGTATATGGGAAGCAAAATCGAGTGAGTTTCCCCTTTGGTGGTAGGATGGAGAAACATATATTAGAGCTTGTGCACAGTGATGTGTTTGGGCCTGTGAAGGTTCCATCACTAGGTATGTCTGTGTACTATGTATCATTTATAGATGACTTCTCAAGAAATACATGGATATATTTCCTCAAGAAGAAATCTGAAGTCTTTGAAAGGTTTAAAGAATTAAAGGCTCTGGTGGAAAACCAGACAGAGAAGAAGATAAAGTTGTTGAGGACAGATAATGGTGGCGATTTTTGCAAGAAGGAATTTGAAGAGTTCTGCAAGAAGTGTGGTATAGCACGACAGAAGACTACTTCATACACACCTTAGAAAAATGGAGTTGCAGAAATATTGAACAAGACATTGACGGAAAGGGCAAGAAGCATGCTTAGTGGTGCCGGGTTATGGCAGGAATTCTGGGTAGAGGCGGTGGAGACTGCATCTTACTTGGTCAACAGATCACCTTCGTCAATGTTGGAGGATAAGACTCCACAAGAGGTAGGGATTGGTAAGAAACCCTCTCTTTCACATCTGAGGGTATTTGGATGTGATGCATATGTACATGTTCCAAACGAGAAAATAACAAAGTTGGATAGTAAATCTAAAAAGTGCATCTTTATTGGGTATAAGGATGGTTTAAAGGGTTATAAGCTTAGAAACCCAGTAATAAGGAAGGTTGTTTACATCTAAGATGTGGTTTTCAGATAGGTGAAATATGTTATTAAACATGAAGTCCAACCAAAGGAACCTTAGAAGATACAATTTGAGTGTAAGGAGGAAGAATCAGACTCTACAGCAGAAGAAGAATCAGAAGATGAAGAGCCACAAACTCCGGTTGTGAGAAGATTAGTTCGAGAAAGAAGGAAACCAAAAAGGTACATTCCATCTAATTTCTCTTCAAATTTTTCTTTATCTATTACTAATGATGATCCCAGAATTGTGAAGGAAGTAATCGACTCAGAGGATGGAAAACTTTGGAAAGAGACCATGGTTGATGAAATTCCATCTTTGCACAAAAATGAGGTTTGGCATCTGAGAGTTGTTGGGTGGAAGGAAACCCACTGACAACAAATGGGTGTTCAATAAGAAGATGAATGTAGAAGGAAAGGTGGAGAAATACAAATCTCAGTTGGTAGAAAAAGGTTATTCCCAGGTGTCAGGAATTGATTTTGGTGATATTTTTTCTCCTGTTGCCAAGGTAGCTTCTATTAGATTACTTTTATTTGTTGCTACTGCTTTTGGTTTTGAGGTAGAATAGATGGATGTGAAGACAAAATTTCTTCATGGGGATCTATAATAAGAGATCTACATGAAGCAACCCAAAGGCTTTGTAGTGAAGGGTAAGAAAGAACTGGTATGCAAGTTAAAAAGTCTCTATATGGGTTAAAAGAGTCACCAAGCATGTGGTATCAGAAATTTGATACATTTATACGGAGACTTGGCTTCACTAGAAGCAAAGTAGATCACTGTGTGTATTTTAAATTAATTGGTGACTGTGTTATTTATCTAGTCTTGTATGTGGATGATATGTTGCTAGTTGGAAATGACAAAGAAATTATCCAGGATTTGAAGACCCAATTGTATTCCAAATTCGACATGAAAGATCTTGGTGCTGCAAACTATATTTTGAGCATGGAATTTAAAAGAGATCGGGCAAAGAGGAACCTATGGTTAAACCAGAGGAAGTATGTCGAGACAATACTGCAGAGGTTTAATACGTAGGATAGTAAATCGGTGAAGGTTCCTATTCTTGTAGGTGTAAGTTATCTGCTGAACAGAGTCCCAAGACACAAGAAGAGGAAGAGAGCATGTCCTGTGTTCCATATGCAAGTGCAGTTGGTAGCCTAATGTATGTGATGGTCTATACTAGACCAAACATTGCACATCCAGTGGGAGTATTGAGTAGGTTTATGTCAAAACCAGGGAAGGAGCATTGGATAACAATGAAGTGGGCTTTCAAGTATTTGTGTGGCACTAGTGATTATGGTTTGTGCTACCAAGGAAGACTAGGATTGGACAAAGTTTTGGATATCTGTGGCTTTATTGATGCAGATTGGGCTAGAGATCTGGATCAGGGAAGATCTACAAGTGGGTATGTGTTTAACCTATTTCGAGGTGTAGTCAGTTGGATGAGTAAGAAACAATTTGTAGTGGCACTATCAACTACAGAGGCAGAATACTTGGCAGCCACTCATGTAAGCAAGGAAGAATTTTGGTTGCAGAGATTGTGTTCAAGTATGGGGTTAGTACAAGGAGCTAAAAGGATAGACAATGACAGCCAAAGTGCAATTTTCTTTGCAAAGAACCCTGCTTATCATTGAAAGACAAAGCACATTGATGTTCAGTATCACTTTGTGAGGGATATGATAGAAGACAAAAAGGTGTTGTTGGTAAAGGTGGACACTTTGAAGAAAACTACAGATGCATTGACAAAATCTATGAGCTCTGAGAAGTTATATTGGTGTAGAGAAACAATGGGCGTTGCAAGGCTGGATAAATGACTAAGCTCTCTCGTGGCCTCCTATGGAAATAAAACGACAAGTGGGAGAATGTTGGGTTGTGTTATATTCTTTGTGTTATATGGTTTTGTCCATGGTTTTTGGCATGGTTTTTGCACATGGTTTTGGGCACAATGGTTTTCAGTCCATGGTATTGGATGCTTCGACATGTATATATATATGTATTATAACATTGAAAGGAACATAATGAAAAATCAGTATGGTAGTCCCCGTTTTTGGATCCAGGGGAAAATATTTGTGTATATTTGTTTTATGTGTTATGCTCTCGCTATTGTTTATTTTATGTTATTAGAATTCGTATGCAGGTAATTTCTGTACTGGGTTAAAACCTACACCTTCATTATCTCTAACATCAAACTAACCCAATTTTTCATCATTATTTTTTATGTAATACTTGCTGCCAGAAAATCTGAGGTGCTTTATTGATGCTAGTTTTCCATGGCCACAATCTGTAAGGTGTCTTGTAACTATTTACAATTTTGACTGTTGTATGAATAGATTCAACAAAAAATATATGTGGCAAATTTCTTTCATGCATCATTTCTCTTGCCATTTGTTGCACTGATATGTTTTTCCTTTTAGCTAGTCCATTTTGTTGAGGAGTGTTTGCATTTGTAAATTATTTTTTTATGCCATTTTCTTCACAAAATTCATCAAAATCATTTGAAGAAAACTTTGCACGTCCATCTGACCTTAAACACTTTAATTTGCAGTTGGATTGATTCTCATCTAGGGCTTTGAAAATTTTGAACTTTTCAAATGCTTCTAACTTCTCCCTTAAGAATGTGACCGAAGTAAGTATGGTGCAATTTTCAATGCCCAGCACGAATTATGTCTCACAACTTGGAGCCTTAGTTCTTGAAGGCCCACACAAATTTGTATGGACTAGTCGTAAAGGTATAGTGGATGAATGCTCTTTTTTTTTAAAAGGAACTTGAGTTTGTTTCCCTATTTTGCATGACTTGCAGATTGTATTATTTGGCTTTGTAATTTTTGTAGGCCTCTTACTGCTTCATTTTATCTGAGCTTTGTAATATGATAAAAATTGAAGTGTCCTAGTGTTTTTTTCCACAACCAACTCTCATCAAGTTTGCCCAAATAACACTCCCCATTTTCTTACTTGAGAATGTATAGATTATTTGAGGTTCTCATAGCCTTTGCTACTACTTTTCCTGTGTTCACTAACTTCATTTGACAATATTGGGAGTGAAAAGTAACATCATACCCCTTGTCACACATTTGGATTACACCCAACAAGTTATGCTTGAGTCCATCTACAAAAAGAACATCCTGATCTTTAACCTTTCCAAATTCTAAACACATTATGCCTTTTTTTGTAATCTTACCTAGAGCATCATTACCAATGATAACATTTCTTCATTTATTTTCATTTAGTGTCAAGAACTTACTCCTATCCCCATTCATATGTCCATAGCTTCAACTATCTACATACTAACAGTTGTTTTGGTTTTGGGAATATAGGACTAGGCCACATAATGTCTTTCTTTTCTTTCTTTTTATTCTTTCAAGACTCGGTTTCTTCTTATATTTTCTTGTTTTGAGGAGCTAGTATGAAATTCTTGATTCCACACTTAGTTTCTTTATGGTCAAAATTCTGTCAATTATAACATTAAATAAGGAAGTTGTTAGGGTCTAACCCTAACCACTTTATTTGTGTAATAATCCCAAGGGGCCCCGTAATAGTCATAATTAGTTAGTTTAATACATAAAGCCTGTAAGCATTATAAGTGGTTAACCCATATTATGTAAGGGACAATGAATATTTAGTGTTTTTGGTCTCATGAAACTATATATTATCAAAGATAGTAAGGGAAGTCTTGTCCTACATTGTGTAATTGAGCTCTTCTCTACTGGAGGTTTCCTCCTCAAAGAGTCAAGTGAATAATGTTGTTTAAGACCTTCATAAAAGTTTTTCATTATTATTATATCATTGTGTTATTTTCTGTAGTATCTCTAGCATATTTCGTGCTTCTAATATTTTCTGCAGGTTAAGAAAACTACATGTGGTATCAGAGCACTTTTTGAGGTCAGCCAAACCACCAATTTTAGCAAAACAAATTTAGGATAGAGACTTGTTCTAGTGTCTTTAAACTACAAATATCTTTCATTACGCACATCAACCTACAGTTCTGGAAGCATACACGTAGGAACTACAAGAGGTGGTCACAGCTCTTGGACTCCCATGTAACCTATGATGGTACCCATTCGAGTAGTAACACATTAGAAAATAGCTATACAGAAACAACACTTCCACGTACCTCTGGTATATAAAAATCCCCCCAAGGTTACCCTGAAACCCACCTTAGAAAACATTTCAACCATCTTGCACATACCTAGGATAGTTGGGTATTATGACTATGGGAATGATCTTTCCTCCTTCGTTAGCACTCTGAAACATTGGATTGAGTACTATTGTTGGACCCATGGCATATATCACAATATTTGGCATTTGACACTACTTATTTCCGTAGCTCCCTCATTTCCAGTTGATTGGCCTTCACATTTTGTAGTATCCAGAAGTTGGGGTTTATGTTTCCTCATCCTTGATCAATTGGGACAACCAAATTCCTACTCATTTTGTAGTATATATCAACTGGGATTTCTGCCACCACAATCTTGATTAGTTGGGATAGCCAAATTTGTACACATTTTTCAATATCTAGTAGTTCGGTTTTTGACCTTCGCAGTATTGATTAGTTGGGACTGCCAAATTCCTATAAAATTGACAATATCGAGATTTTGGGTTTTTGGTCACTGCACTAATGATCAACTAAGAGTAACGCTCCTATCATAGTATAAAAAAAGATCTGTGGTCCCAAAATTTTGCTTGGAAGAGACCTACCCCATAGGATTCAGGATGATGAGTTGATCACAGTGATACCATTCATAAGTAAGTGTCCATTTTTCCTGCGGTCCCAATTTTTTGCATGGCGCTTTCAAGTAACCTATATCAATAGACTCCTTATCTCACACCCATCACAACCATACTAATCTCAAATAAGCCAAAATTTTGACTTTGGAAATTGTATGGTAACTACGAGGGTTCAAGCTATGGAAACCCTCTAGAAAAAAGTGCACAACATCGAAGCAAGCCTCGATACCCAAATTGAAGATGAAATTAAAAGGGACTTGGACCCCATACTATCATACATCAAGGCTAAATACCCCATGGGGGAGGGGAGCCATGATGATGACAACTTAGAAGGAGAATCTAGCCACCATCTATTTGAGGGTATCATCATTTCCATGGGGGTCACCAATATTCTAGCAATAAGACACCCAATATTGACATGCACAAATTTGATGAGTCTAACTTGGCAATGTGGGTGGCATAAATGGAAAAATATTTTCAAATCAACAATATATAGGATGATGAAACCAAACTACATGTGGGCTTTCTTTCCTTGGACCAAGAACACTAGTAGTCGTGGCAATGGCATAAAAAATGCTACGCAGGAAATCCAACTTGGAAAATTTTCTCTAAATCCATTTGTGCTCATTTTGACAACGACTCCCACTTTTTAGGTCACCTCATGAAGCTCAAACAAACTATTACTATAAGAGACTACATCACGACATTTGAACAACTAGCCATCTAGACAGAGGGCCTAGGGGACACCTTCTATATGGAATGTTTCATCAGTGGCCTCAAGGAAGCCATCTAAGCACGTGTTAGAATGCATTACTTCATTGGAATCCTACCACAAACCTTTATATGTAGAAACTTTCAATAATTCCCAATTCAGTCATCCTTCATTCACATCAAAGGCACATCCCACCCCTACTAGTGCCCCCACCAAAACCCTTAAGGTGCAAAAGGTGTCGCCAATGGAAATGGCCAAAAGGAGAACACAAAGACTATGTTACTATTGTGATGACAAATATTCTCCTCACCACAAATGCAAGAAACCAAAGTTCTTTCAGATTGATGAGACTGAAAATAGCACACACAATGAGGCCCAACCATAGCACACACAATGAGGCCCAACCAGCTGAAATGTCTAGAGAGGACATAGTGGAACCCCAAGATACTCTAGTATATTCTACAACAACATCGAATGAACTTATTATATCACTCCATGTATTAGCAGGTATTTCTTCTCCGAAAACACTTAAAATCAGAGGTTTTATTAAGCATTGTCTAGTGGTAGTGTTTATTGACAGTGGAAACACAAATAATTTTAGCCCTAAAGGAGTTGCTGAGGCCCTGCATTATTTTGTGCCAGAAATGTCCACTTTTTAGGTCTTGAAAGCTAATGGGTTAACCATGAAATGTGAAGGACATTCCAAGAACATAAATCTCTAGACAGGGGACTATCACCTTAAAACACACATGTTTTCCATTGAAATGGGAGGTTGTGACATTGTACTTGGAGTTGTATGGCTTCGTACACTAGGCCCCATTACCATAGACTTCTAGGTGCTATATATCAGCTTCAAAAAGAAAGGACACACTCATACACTTTGAGGGCTCCAGGTAGGTGCTCCTACTATCATCATCTCACATAGAATGGAGAATATCTTCAAAAAAGGGACACCATGGGATAGTTGATCAATTCAATTCAATCCATGCCATTAAATCCAACCTTGTCATCATTCCCCTAGATCTGCAAAAGGTGTTGAGTCACCATCAATAGGTTTTTGAAAAACCCAAGGAGCTACCCCCTTATTGAGTTGAGCATGATCATAGCATCCCTTTCATTATGGGTAGAGAATCATCAAATGTCCAACCTTATAGGTATCCATTCATACAAACAAATGGGATTGAAAGATTATTGAGGAGATGTTAGAAGAAGGCATTATTTGTCCCAACACTAGCCTTATCTGTCTTTAATGGTCATGGTATTAAAGAAGATGGGGAGTGGTGCATGTGTCTTGACTTTAAGTCCCTCAACAAACTCACCATCAAGGATAAATTTCCTATTCTGGTAGTCGATGATATCCTTGATGAAATCCATGGCACCGAAAGGTTGGATCTCCATTCAGGATATCAACAAATCAGAATAAAAGTACCAAACATTCCTAAGACAACTTTCATAACCCATGAAGGTCACTATGAATTTTTGGTTATACCATTTGATATTTGTAATGCCCTTTCCACCTTTCAAGGTCTCATGAATCACCTTCTCAAGTCATATCTGAGGAAATTTTGTCCTGGTCTTTTTTGATGATATCCTAATCTACAACAAAATATGGGAAGTACATCTTCAACATGTTGACCAGGCATTACAACTTCTGAAGGATAATAAATTATTTGTCAAATTTTCGAATTGTTCCTTTGGAATGGAAGAGGTGGAGTACTTGGGACACATTGTGGGCCATGAAGGAGTACGAGTGGAACCCAAAATGATTTAGGAAATTCAAGGTTGGCCACAACCTCAGACTTTGAAAATCCTGTGGAAATGTTTGGGCCTCATAGGATATTATCGAAAATTTGTCAAAAATTATGGATGTGTTTCCAAACCCCTCACAAATATTCTCAAGAAAAATGCATTGTTTGGATAGAAGCAGCTCAACATTCCTTCTTGGATGTCAAACAAGCCATGTGTTCCACTTCAATTTTGGCCCTCTTAGATTTTATAAAACCCTTTTTTATCGAATGTGATACCTAGGGACTAACATTGGATCAGTCTTAACGCAGGAAAGTCGACCAATAGCCTTCACAAGCCAACAATTAAGTGACACAAATTTTAGTCAACCTACTTATGAGATAGAAAAAATAGCCATCCTATATGCAATAGACACTTGGTGACCGTACTTGATAGGAAGACGTTTCCAGATCCGAACTGACCATCATAGTCTAAAGTATTTCCTAGGGTAGCACTTATTGTCTCCATAACAAAATAAATGGCTTACCAAAATGTTGGGCTATGACTATGAGATATTCTATAAGGAGGGTCAAGATAATGTTGTGGTTGATGCCTTGTAACAACAATTTGAGGATGACACCCTCTTATCCTTATCCTTTCCCATACCATCTTGGATTAAGGAGACACACAATTAATGGTTTTCCCATCCACCTCTTTCCCATTTCATCGATAGGTTACAATAAGATCCTAAACCCCTATAAGGTTACACTTGGCAAGAAGATATTATGTGATATAAGGATCGTGTGGTTCTCTCTCCTAACTCCACTCTCAAACAACACATCCTAGCAGAGTTTCACTCCTCACCCATTGCAGGACATTTGATATTTTAGAATACTTATGCTTGTGCATGCCACTCTTTGTTTTGGGAAGGGATGAAACATGACATTATGACATTTGTAGCTAAATGCGACGTCTGCCAATGCAACAAATGGGAAACAATTAAGAGACCATGAACCTTAGAACCCTTGTCTCTAGTTGCTTCTATATGGATAGATGTCTCCATGAATTTCATTACAAGTCTCCTTAAATGAGGAAACAATTCATTCATCATGGTGGTAGTGGCTTGAATCTCCAAATATGCCCATTTTTATGCCTTACCACACCCGTTCACTCTAGTTTTGGTGGCTCAAGTCTTCTAGGATAAAATTTTCAAATTGCATGGCATGCCTACTTCTATTGTGTCTAATCACAATCCCACTTTCACTAGCAAATTTTGGTAGGAGTTATTCAAGCGACATGACACACAACTCCAAATGAGTACAACATATCACCCCCAAACCAATGGTCAAACTAAAGTGGTAAACAAATTTTTGGAGACCCACCTACTGTGTTTTGCTTTGGACAAGCAACATAAATGGACTTAGTGGTTACCTTTACCAGAAAGGTGGTATACTACTAATTATCATGAAGCAACCAAGATGACATGGTATGAGGTGGTGTATGGCCAATTCCCACATTCACCAACTTTTTATCTTCCAGGCTCTTCGCAAGTGTAGGAAGTTGATAAGATGCTTCAAAATTGAGTAACTACTATCACTATTTTGAAGGATAATCTCCATCAAGTGAAAAATATGATGAAGCAACAGGTTGACCAACATTTCATAGAAATGTCTTTTAAAGTGGGCGACCAAGTGTTTCTTCGACTCTAACCTTATAAGAAAACTTCTCTTAGAAAACAAGGATTCCAAAAATTTTATCCCAAATTTTATGGGCCTTATCGGGTGATTCAGTGTATTGGGTCTATCGCCTACAAACTAGCCCGATCATCCACTTCAAAAATCAACCGTCTCTTCCATGTCTCTTGCTTCAAGAAAGTGGTGGGACACTAGTGCAAGGTCAAAACCATACTGCTTGAATTGGATGAGGAAGGTTCTATTTGGCTCCAACTAGAATAGGTCCTAAATTCATGGGAATAGAACCTTCGTAGCCACACTCACAAGGAGGTACTCATTTAGTGGAAAGACACTTTACTAGAAGATGCGACATGAGAAGAAAAAACCGTTCTGCAAATGTTTTTACAGCTCCAACATTGAGGACATGTCAATTTTTAAAGGGGGAGTGCATGCTAGTGGTTGACCTTTATTATAAAAACAGGACTATAATAGTTATAATGAGAAACAACTATTAAATAAAGTGGTTAACTGGAATTATGAAGGGACAATGAGTAGTCAGGGTTTTGGATCTCATGAAAATATATATTGTCGAAGATAGTAAAGGAAGTCTTGTCTTGTCTTATCTAATTGAACTCTCTTCTACTAGAGGTTTCCCCCTCAAAAAGGAAATTGAATAATGTTGTTGTATATCTTAATAAAATATTTCCATTTTTATTATCTCATTGTGTTATTTTTTGTGGTATCTATAGAATATTTTGCACTTCTAATATTTTTTGCAAGTCAAGCATATTACAGAAGAAAATGATTTTTGTCCCTATCATAATTTCTATGTGTATTTTTATATCTTCTGTCTACTTGACTGGTAATAATAATTTCTTTTATTTCTTGACTCCTTGTTTCTAAGATATGTTATGCAATTCACAAACTTGTGACCAAATTTGTTTTAGGAATAATAATAACCATAAAAGAAATTTATGTACCTAGGAATAGTTATTCTTTGTAGATATGATCTCCTGAGAATTTGATGACTTTTTCTTTGAGGAAGTAGGGATTTTGATTTTTTGTTGCATGATATTTAAAGTTGTATGAAACTTTGTTATATAATTTTCTTAGCTGTTGTTGAGTTGTAATGCTACTTTTCTTTTGTTGATTTCTCTCACTTGTTCAGTGTGTATATTGTTATACATATTCATTAACAATTGCTAATATGTATTACTCTCATTTTTCTTGATTTGTGATTGTTCATTCCTCTCATTCCTTTTGATTCCATTGCTATTACTTTTTGTGAGTAATTTGGTGAAATTGATCGTTCTTTTATCTTCATGTTTCTTGTTTCTTTTTTCTCCCACATAAACCAAGCTAGCCTTGATGAGAGGGGGGATATTTGAATACTGATAATTTCATCAAAATTTTTACATCCTTTAATATGCTTTACATTTTGGTTCAATTGAGCTTGTTTTTTTTTCCAATTCCTTTCTTAGAAAAACACCTCTTCTTCTAGTTTTTCACATTCCTTGTGTTTCTCTTTTAGATATTACAAGAAAATATCTTCGACCTTTTTTGCTTCTTCGAACCCTACTTTTAGAAAGAGTGATGAATATCATATTCATGTCATTCTTTTGCATACTTAACCAACAAATATTTTTGTTTATTATTTTTCATAAGTCTATCGATTTCTCCTAAAGCACTGATTAATTCACCTTCCAATACTACGTAACCTCTTCTTCATTTAATTCACATTCATCATGTCCTTCATCTTGAATTTCTATGACCATGAGCATGAAATCACTAATCCCTTCTTCATTAGAAGATTTTTCACTTTGGTCTTCTGAATAGTTGTTGCCTTCTTGGGTATAATCCTTTCTTTTTTAATCTCTTGTCTTTCTTAACTCTGTTGTATTTACTCTATCAGGTTTAGTATTTTCCTTTTTGAATAGACATTTAGATGCATAATGACCTGCTATTACACAACTAAAACATTTTGAAGGCATCTTCCCATTATATTTTCCATTTCCTTTCTTTATTCTTCTTACAAACTTAGCCTCTTCTTCATCTAATCTAGAACTTGACCATTCATGGTCATATTTGGTTTTTAGATATGCTTTGAATGTTTCTTCCCTTGATGTAGATTTTCCTCTTGTAGTTTTGATTTCATAGGACATCAATGTTCCAAGTAATTGATCCATTGTTAAAGTGTTGAGGTTAGGCATCTTCCCAATAATTGATACCTTGGGATTAAATCTGGCAGGAACATATCTCAACACCTTTTGAACTATAGTGGAATCCTTATAGTTTCATCAAGACCTATCATGATATTCACTAATTCATTGACTCGAAGGAATTTTTTTCTATATCCTCATCTTCATTCATTTTTAATAACTCAAATTGAATTCTAGAGACTTGTAGTCTAATTGTTTTTACCTTACCATCACCTTCATAGTTTTTCATCAAATTATCCCACATTTATTTTGCAGTATTGCAATGCATAACTTTAACAAATTCTGATTCAAACAATCCACATAGGATCGAATTCATTGCTTTGGAATTAAATGAAAACTCAAACTTGTCCTCTTTCTTAAGTAATATAGATGACTTTTCATAGCCACAATCATTGCATCCTAGACATATTCACCATGGGACATTTTATACGTCCTCATTCTCACTCTATAGAAAGTGTAGTTTGTTCCGTTGAAAAAGGGATCTTTGTTGGTAGAACATCCATCTTGGTTGGCCATGCCTTAGGTTTTAGATTTTCCTTCAAGTTGTTAGATTGTTTCTTAAGGAACCTTGCTCTGATACTTGTTCTTGAAAACTAAGAAAGTACTGAGAGGGGGGTGAATCAATATTTTATAATCAATTTTAATAATTAATACATAGATTCAAATATTCAAAAAGTGACAATATAAACAATACATAAATAAAATATGAACACCATAAACACCATACACATATGAGACACTGAATTTTATGTAGAAGCCCATAAAGGGAGAAAACCACCAAATGATTAGGCGAATTTTGAGGAAACAAATGGCCCTCAGAACAAAATATATAATAACAAAATTATCTTTAAAATAACCTATTAGCACTATGTAATTTTCTGAGGTTGCAAAAGAGAACCACAAAGGTAACCACAAAACCAATTTGGGAGTTGGGAATCTAGGCCTTCCAACTTTAGAGAGGGATCTCTTTGTCTGATTTAGCTATGTTCTTATGAATAATATTAAGCTAGCTATTAGGTTTAGATTTTGGTTTTCAAATTGGTTTGGTTGATTAAATGCCTGAAACTTCCATTGGCCTATGGAGTCTATAAAATTAACGTAGATCTACCTTAGATTTTAAAAGGAGTTTCACAGGGCAAGGTAGCTGAACTAACTTGATCTTTTAGAATTAAATGAAATGTCATACAAGGAATGATATAGTTTCAATTGAAGGTAAAGGGCAGTTAAGAATTATTTAGCATGATATTAGAAGAAAACATTTAAATTATCCACAGCTAGAATCAAAGTGTATCTTTCAACAAATTCTGTTCATCAACGTTTTGTAAAATAATTCAGATTTTAAGAAAACATAAGTATGGAGACAAAGAAGTAAACACATAGACAGTGAGATAATCACTTCACCAAATAGTCCAACACATGAATCTTGTGAAGAATGTCCTTTTTATTACCAATCAACTCATCAAATGTAAATAGTACAATATCTTTCTGGAATGCAAAAATCAACATGTCTTACTTCAAATGATGAAGTATTTATACAAATCTTGAACTAAAATATCTTGAAAAATATCAAGATTTGTTACAAATATCTATACGAAAATCTTGAAACAAAATTCAAGGTTTTATTACAAAAAGTATAAAAATAGACTAAATTGTTTTAAAAATATCAATCAACTGAGTGTTGGTGTTGTTTCTGGGCCTTTAAATAAGCAATCTTGTCTGTCTTGCTGGCAAATGTGTTGTGTTGTCCCACTTTTCACTGCATTATGTTTTGATGACTGTTGTGATGAATGTGCAATGTTATGCTCTGTATTTTTTCTATTTGTTGATTAAAACGTGTTGAAAGTGTCCTCTGTGTCCTTGTTTTCCATTTGTTGTTTGCTTCTATTTCAGCTTCATCATTTTCCCCTTTCATTACATTAATTTAATTCCATTGATAGACTCTTGGGAAATTTGGGGAAATAATTTTTAATCATAATATATCCGGAGCAAAGGGGGCGATTCTTTTGGAAATCTCATTGTGATCCATTTTAATGATGAAATCCAAGGGGACCAATTCTTTCAAATTGTGAATGGATGCACGTGGAAGGGCCACATGGAAGCTGGGGACTAGAGGAAATGAACATACTAATGGGATTGTGGAGGTGAGACGTGACATGGAGGTGGGAGATGATGGCGAGAGAGTGTGAGGATGAGTGGTTTTTGGAGGGGGACATGAGTGGTAAGTAATAAGTGGGGAGGTGTGAAATAAGGTAAGAGGGACACATAGCAGCGGGCCAGGTGGCGAAATTGATTTTTTAGACCCCCCGCAAATAAAGGGAGACATGGCGGAGGGTTGGGTGGGGTTGAAAAGGCTTGGGAGTTGTCTGATGAAAAAGGTGATGCAATCAAGAGGAGGGAGATGTGTGCCATTTAAACGAGACTTTCCCAAAAAATAGACTTGAAAGCCCTTTAAATCCATCGTATAAACTATCACATATGCCTGACTTTATCTCATCGCAATCGGAGAGGGCCCCATGTATTACATGGGGAGCATAGGATGGACAAACACGAAATACTTTAATATCCATCACATAACGTATTGCATCCACTGGGACTTTTGCCTAATAGCAATCACATTGGAGGAGAGCACATGGGAATTTAATGAAGACGCAGACCCAAAAGCCTTTCAAATCCACCCTTTAACATATCGCATCCACTAGGGCTTCACTGCAGACCCAGACTCAAAATATTTTAAATAAAACATATAATCCTGTTGGGTCCAATCATGTTTTGATTGCATCACAATCACAATGGCGGGGGGATAGGTGGTAATGAGAGTTGATTGTGAAATGATGTGATATGTGATTGCGCAATCGCATTTGGGATGGTTGTGGAACATAGACTCGAACTCAAAAATCTTTAGAAGATAACTTATAAATCCGTAGGTCCATCGCTATGGCAATATGGAAGGGGCTCTACAATTGACTTGCCATGTGAAATATGCAATTGTGATCGCAATTAGCAAAGGGAAGAGGTTTGGGGGTGCAATAGTATTGAAACTTGTGACATGGCAATACATGGCCTACAGGCCCAGTTTATGCTTCGAAGGTAGTGGGTTATATATAATGCAATAAATATAATAAAACAAACTTGTTACCATGGTTTATGAATGTTTTAAAACATTTAAAAGGGGAATGGGGAACATGGCTAGAGTTAAGTGTATAATACAAAATGGAAATGTGGCTAGAGTCAGATATACAGAGGGAGAATGGAATAAGGCTAGAGTTTATAATAAAGCATGTAAATGTGGTTGTGGTTATGTGGGTCCCAGCTAGAGCTAAAAATAATATTGCATATTCAAATGGGGGAAATATTTTTCAAAAAGGATAGATGAAAATATAATCTAAAACTGTAGCAGAAATAGTTCTCGAGACATTATCTGCTTTTGAAGTTCAACTTCACTCTAGCCTATCTTTCAATCCAGGAATCGGATTTAAGCATTGGATATACCATTGGAAAACTACTTCTGAGCATTTTCTGATGAAAACACCTGTATTTTGGTCTGATCCAAACATTATCGTGCAAAAATATCCTTAAATCCTAATACTTGGTGTCTCTTTGGAAATAATTTATAGGATGAAATATTATTTACAACATCTCAAACATAATAATGATCAACTATAATCAAAAGATCCTAGAAAAAATTATAGGACCCTAACATAACCAATAGGATTGAAGATGATGATGTCATCCTTAGGGGAAAATATGTTGGAGGGAAAAGAAGAAAACTACTTTTTTTAATTGTTTTTTCAACTTATATCCTTATATGTTTACTCAAATGTCATGTGTAGATAACTATTGGATGTGGAATTAAATTTCACTTCCAATGAGTACCCACTCTACATACTTCTGAGAAGATCCACAACAAAAAAAATGAAAATATATTAAAAAAATATGCTCAACATGTTTTTTTAATATATGTATGTGTGTGTGTGTGTGTGTGGGTATTCTTAGAAGTATGTGGAGTGGATATTATTTTGATGTGGAATTTAATTATGGATCCAATGGGTGTCTACACTTAACATTTGAGTAAAGCTATAAGGTGATAAGCCAAAAATACAATAAAAAAGTTGTTTCCTTTCTTTTTTATTTAGAAATTCTTAACTATTCGTTTATTATTGGGTGAATGGATAAAGATGGATTACACTTTTGGGCCAAATGTGGAGATGAAATTCCAAAATTTTACTCTTTTATCAGATTGAAGCCCTCAAAATTCATATAAGAATTGTGAATTTTGATTCTGAGTAAAAAGACAATTTGTGGAGAATTATGTTGTTGTACTAATGACGTATATTTTCAAAAAAAATAGTGTTGTATAATATGTCAAGTTTCCATTAAATGAAATGTTTGTCCTTGCAAATTTGTGCACATTTTAAGAGGTATGTGTATGTTCATGTAGCATAACTTAGTCTAAAATGTGTAATTTAAAAAAAAAAATAGAATATATATATATATATATATATATATATATATAATATATATATATATATATATATATATATATAGATATAATATATATATATAATATATATATATATATATATATATATATTAATTTTTTTTCGTTGTGTATATTTTATGTTATTGATATTTTATTCAAACTCAGGGAAAAGTTCAAGGATGGAAATTTATCTTAAAGTTTAGAAACCTCAATGAATCTTGCTAGTCTCTAATATGAAAACTTATAAAATATTTGGTGATACATTTGTAAA
The DNA here is from genome assembly GCA_000404065.3 of Pinus taeda. NCBI lineage: Eukaryota > Viridiplantae > Streptophyta > Pinopsida > Pinales > Pinaceae > Pinus > Pinus taeda. The sequence continues at coordinate 62,853 of APFE031314868.1, read as the reverse complement.
ACATTCAAATTTATTTTGTTTTATATATACTCTCTATATAATTTTGGCGATATTTAATATAAAATAATTTATATTATAAAACTTGGGCGAATTATTTTTATAAAAAATGTAAATTGGTGAATATTTTTTTTGGAAAAACAATGGAAAAGTAGCCCACCTATGAATATTAGCCCGTAAAATTTTCTATCTTCAACCTCTTTAAAACAATCCAAAAAAATTCAATGATTATGTTTAAAAGAAATTAGATGAAAGATATTATATGAATTCGAAAATGTGAAACTCATATGTCATTAGATAGAGGATTCCTTCATGAATCCACCATGATCAATTCTACCACCTAAGAACAAATTTTTCCATTAGTATGTTAAGGTACAAAATGGTGTTGCAGAAAAATTTGCAGAAGGGGTGCTAAAATTGTGGTTTTTAGGACCTTAGATGCTCGATCGAGCACTTAAAATGCTTAATAGAGAGCTTGAATTTTAAATTCAAATAGATCATTGAGGGTTTCCTAAACCATCGATCAAGCCATTTACATGGTTAACTAGGGGCTCGATCAAGCTATTAAACTAGATCAAGCCTCTGTAAAATAAAATCAAATACTTATGTGAATCCCATTTTTATGAAACCAGCTCACAAACAGATAGATAAATGACTTAAAAATTATCCTCTTCGAGAGGGAATCCTCCTTTAAATTACATAAATGAACAATTCTTAGATGATTCAAATGTAAAAACCTCCTTTCTATATATAGGAGTCTAAGGGGTCACAATATAATCAGAGTCTGCATAACAATATAATGTAAGGGCACAACAATAACAATAGTGGGCTTCTATGGGGCACAATAATAACAATATGGGGGCTACATAGGCAAACCAATAGCAATAGGGGGCTGAAATAGTACCATAAGGACCTAACATGCCCCTCTCCTTCAAAAAAGTGTTGTCTTCAACACTTGAGTAGTTATGGATGCTTCTGTATAAAATTTGCATCCTCCCATGTGGAACCTTTAGTGGGTAAGTTCTTCTACTCGATGCGATACTCTGAAATTAATCGATTATGTAGTTGTCGAGTTCTTGTTTCCGTGACTGCTTCAGGTTCCAATATGATTTTTCCTTCTTTGTCAAGTTCTATAAATATTGTTTGAACTGGGAACTTGTCACCAATAACCTTTTTTAAGCATGAAACATGGAAAGCTGGTTGCACTCAAGAAGATGCAGGAAGCTCCATCTTTTGTGCCATAGTACCAAACTTTTACAACACCTTTTAAGGACCATAGTACTTTCATGATAATTTATTATCCTTCTTAGCTCGCTTGAGGGATATTTGTTTGTATGGTTGGAGCCGTAAAAATACCTACTCGCCTACATCAAAACCTCTTTCGATGTGATTCCGATCTCCCTGTTGTTTCATTCATTTCTGCACCAAAGTGAGGTTATCCTTTAAGAGTTGGAGAACTTGTTATTGATGCTCAATGTGATATTTCTCCACTTGAACCTTAGAATTTTCTCTTAAAGATGATGTGATGGACAATGGATGATATCCATGAAGTGCCATAAATGGGGTCATTTTTACTATAGTATCGAAGGAAGTGGAATACCACCACTCAGATAGAGGTAACCACTTGACCCATTGTGTTTTCTTATCAGATACAAAGCAACGAAGATATCCTTCCAAACAATTTTTCATAATATCAATTTTCCCAACAAATTAAGGATGATAATATGAGATATGAGCTAACTAAGTACCCAGGCAAGAAAATAGTTCCATCCAAAAATTTCCAGTGAAAATGGGATCTCTAACGCTTACAATAATCTTTGGGTTTCCGCGTAGCTTTTGACTTGTTTCCATAAATGCATTAGCAATAGTACTAGATTTAAACGGACGAGATAATTAACAAAAGTGTGCATACTTGGTAAGTGTATCAATTACCACCATGATGACACTCTTTCCTTTAGGCTTGGGTAAACCTGTGATAAAATCCCTTAAAACTTCCTCCCAACACTTGGAATGGATAAAGGTTATAACAAACCCAGGGCCTTAATTGTCTCAACTTTATTTTGTTGGGAAACCAAACTTTCCGCCATAAACATTTGGATATCAGATTTAAGGTCATCCCAAAAAAAATCCTTCTTGACCCTATGGTAAGTTTTTAAAATTCCCGAGTTCCCTCCTAAGGGAGAGGTGTGCAATTCTAAAAGAATCTTTTGTTTGAGTTGGGATTTCTTACAAAGATATAAGCGATATTTGTACCATAATGAATCATTTTTCCAGCTGAATGTATTAGATGTACAGGGATCTTGTTGCAACCTTTGAATGAGTGTCCACACTTCTTTGTCATTCTTTCATTCATCCCTTGCTCCAGTTATCCAATCTAGTTGGATAATATAAATAACACAAAGCAATGCTTCCACGTCATCATCCTTTCTATGAGAGTGCATCTACAAGAACATTTTTCTTCCTTTTTTTGTAGATGATTTCAAAGTCATAACCCAACATTTTTGTGACCCATTTTTGCTGCTCTTTTGAAGGTAATATTTGTTCCAAAAAGTATTTAAGACTATCATGATATTTTTTTACCTTGAAGTGTCTTCCTATTAGGTAAGTTCACGATTTCTTTAGTGCATGTAGTATTTCCAACATTTCCTTTTCATAAATAGGTTTGTGTAAATACTTTCCTTTGATTGTATGACTTTCAAAAGAAATGGGTCTTTCTTCTTGCATTAAAACAACACCAATTCCATTTCCTGAGGTGTCACATTCCACAATACTTTTTTTTGTGAAGTTTGGTGTAGCTAAGACCAGTGCTTGGCACATTGCCTCTTTAAGATGTTCAAAGGCCTTAGTTTCTTATGGAGTCCAATAAAATACATATTTATTTAGTAATGTTGTTATAGGTGTTGTTGTTCCCTCATAATTCTTAACAAACTTGTGATCTAATACCCTATTAGCCTAAGAAACCCTCACAAATGCTTTATGGTTGTGGGGATTTTCCATTCCTTAATGGATCTAATTTTGTTAGGTTCTACCTTAACACCCTCATGAGATACAATATGACGCGAATATTCCATCTCCTATGCTCCAAATAAATGTTTGGAGGTTTTTTCATATAATTGTTTCTCCTCTAATAGTTTGAGTACCTTGGTTGAACATGATCCATCCAAGACTTGTTGTAGATTGGTATATCATAAAAAAATACTAACAAAAATTTTCTAAGGAAGGGTTTGAAAATGGAATTCATCAAATATTGAAATGTAGAAGGTGCATTGGAAAGGCCAAAAGGCATGACTGAAAATTCATAATGACCCTCATGAGTTCTAAATGTTGCTTTCAGAATGTCTTCAGTCTTCATTTTAATTTGATGATATCCTGAAAGAAGATCCAACTTGGCGAAGTAAATTTATCCATGTAATTCATCCAATAATTCATCAATGATAGGAACCAAAAATTGATCTTTAATAGTGATCTTGTTGATCTCCCTAAATCCAAAAACATGAGCCATGATCCATCCTTCTTGTGCACCAATATTACTGGAGCCGAAAAATTACTTTGACTAGGTTGAATTATGCCAGCCTCTAGCATTTTGGAACCATATGTTTAATTTCACTCTTTTGGGCATAGGAATATTTGTAAGGCTTGATGTTTGGAGGAACACTTCCTGAAATCAAATGAACAAAATGATCATGATCAAAAATAGGTGGGAGGCCTTTGGGAGTCTCAAATACCTTGGAACAATTGTCCAAGACATTTTGGAGATCTAGAGAAATAGATGATTTCAATGCTTGAACCTCTAGTGAGAATAATTGTGCAATTACACCCCGTTGTTATTTCCTTAGAAGCTTTTTCATGCTATTAGATCTAATTATATTTCTTGGTTTCCCTTTGATACCCCTTAATTACACTTCCTTTCCTTCAAAAAAAAAAATTTCAAGAAACATTGTCGAAAATTAAAAGCTATTGTTCCCAAAGATTGTAACCGTTGGACTCCTAGTAGAACATCAACACCACCCATTGAAATAGAGAGCATCAGACTATTCAATACATATCCCCCCATGGTTAGCTTGATATTATGGCACTTTATAAAAATTTATAGTTTCTCCATTTGCAACCATCACTTGGCACTTTGGTGCTGGGTATAGGAAGCAATTCAAGTCCTTGGCTATATTACAATGAATAAAATTACGGGCGCTACCCAAATCAATCAATACTATTACCTTTTTCTTCTTGATATGTCCTTCTATCTTGAGAGTTTGAGGAGTGGTAATTCCTACCAATGCATTACATTATATGGTCAGACTCATTTCTTCTTTCTCTAGGGTTGGTTCCTTGTGTATATCTGCTTCTTTTGAAGTTTCTATTCCTTTTCCTTGTCCTCTTCACAATCTATGTAAAATAATTTATTCTGAGAACACTTATGACCTTTAGTGTATTTTCTATCACAACTGTAGCAAAGCCCTTTTTCTCTTTTTTCTTCCAATTTTTATGGTGTCAGCCTTGTAGGTTGTAGAAGCCTAGGAGTAGCAACACATCTATCTTTATAGTTGTGAGTGGTAGACTTCCTTGTTTCCATAATTTTGCTTTCCACTTTTTTTTCCACCCTAAATGCCTTCTCCAAAGAATCAATCTCCCAAAGGTGAACCTCATGTTGGATATTATCCTTTAAAGCCCCTATGAATACATCAAACCCATGCTCCTCTGGAATATCATTTACCCTGATATTCAGCTTTTGGAATTCCTCAATGTGCTCTGCCATTGAACCCTTTTGTTTGAGATTTATCAATTGGCTAAAAAAGGTGTTGCTCTTTATATCCTCATAATGTGCTATCATTTCCTCCATAAAAATTGACGAAGTGACAAGTGGTTTACGAGAACAAAGTCATCGATACCATACAAAATGATTTGATTCTAAATATAAAGATGCAATGTGTACCTTTTGTGAGTGTTTCCCATTATGGAGATCAAAATATTTCTCCATTTGTAATATCCATGTTACTGATCCTTGCCACCAAACCTCCTCATATCGATCTTTGGGATAAGGTGGGTCTTCAATCCAAAATTAGAGTCTATGAAATCATGATTAACATTCCTTGTTTTCTCATCATGAGTGTCATCTAATACCTTTTCTCCATTATGAAGCATTTCTTGTAGCAACTTTCTCAAACCTTCCTTTAAACCTTCCATGTTTACTTTTAAACAATTCTTCAAAACTTTCATGTTGTCTTTCATTTTTTCTTCTATGTCATCTTTAAAACCTTCCATGTCTTATTTTAAGCCATTCTTCAAACCTTCCATGTCTGATTTTAAACCATTCTTCATACCATCCATCTTAGCTTCCATTTTACTTTTGGTTACTCTTTGCGAGAGAAAAATTTGTTGCACTTGGTCTTGTAATTTTGATATATCATGTTTCATTTCTTCTTCTTCTTCATGCGTCATAATAGAACTTTCGTGTTGCTTACTAGGTGTTTCCATTTTTTCTCTTCGAGTCATCAATTAATGATATTTATGCTTCACTATTCCATTTTAATCACTTCAAACTAGTTTTTCAAACAAAACTTATGCAATTTTTTTAAAAAATACACATATTTTTCTTTCTTTGTAAGAACTCAATATTGAATCCATTGTATATTAGTAATTTTAGATCCCCAATTTCTGGAATTTCATCCTATGGTGGCCCTATGAGTCCTCTTTCCAAACCCACAAGTCTAATCGAGATTGGATTCTTCAAGAAAAATTTATGCACAATCTCCCACAATGACCTGATTATAGAATGGTTCCATAGAGCGAACTTGTATGGCGTGCCACATGTCACTGTTTCGACCTTTGGCCCTGCGAACGACACCCAAAACACTATAGTTCATGTAATTTTTGCCACATTTTACTAAATTCAAATCTGATTCATAGAGAAAAAATTATGACTATTTTACCAAGGTCGCATGTTTGAGATCAAATTTTGGAACCTACAAAACCCGTAACTTCCTCGAATCATATATTTGAAACTATAGTGAGATAAGATCTAAATGTTGAGAATGCAACAAGATGATGGAGCTTAGTGAAAAGAAGTCACCTTCACTAAGTGTGCTTGCAGGCAAATTATGGCGCAAAGTCTATTTTTAGATATAAGTTGCAGGATGTTGTTTATGGATGATTGGTCATGTTGGGAAAAATAGAAGGACTTCTATTTTTGGCTCACAACGGTGTGATCAGAGTCTATTTTTAGACTGCCAGGCTAAAAATAGAAACAGTCAAATATTATTAGCCCTTAGTAATATTTGGACTCTAAACATTATCTTATTCTCTTGGAGCACTTCTGTTCGAGCTACAGATGTGGCACATGCAGCTGACAGAAGGAAATACGCTTTTCTTATGTGTTAGTTGAGCTATTGCATGGAGGACTTCAGTTAGAACTCATGCATGTGAGTTCTGTGGAGTTGGATGTGGAGTTGATGGAGTTGTGTTCAGTTGAACTAGAGTATTCAGTCTAACTGAAGAGTACACTAGTGATGAGTTGTGTGAATTAAATATTAATTAATTCACTAATTATTAACTCATAAAGAAACTAAAGAATACATCAATTAACTCAGTGCATGGACAGTTCAACAAAGACAGGTGTTAGAGGTAAGTGAAAGGGTGAGTTGTGACTATCAGTTGTGCATGAGATTTGCACATGGAATGGATTGAGTAATGCCAATGAGGCCAAGGGAAATTGTAGCTTGTGCTCACGTGATTTTTCCAAGTAAATATGAGTTTTCTTGAGCCATTATCATTCATTCTCTTGCAGGATTGCACAGTGGAGGCAAGCAAACAGTGGAGGAGATTTGAGGCTTCAGATCTGAGCTAGTTTGTGTGTAATGGGTGGAGATAGTGCTAAGTACTTGTGAGGAGTATTGTACTATGTATTGTTACATGTTCTCAATCAATATAATATATATATAGTTGGGGGTTTTCAGCTTTATTCTTTCCCTGGGTACATACTCTGTTGATATGTGTGATTGATGCTTCAATGTGCGCATGTGAATGTTTCTTAATACTGCTAAATTGATGATCAACGTAGAGGAGGTTATGTATTATGCATGTATTCCGCAATTAGTGTATAATCGGGATAATCTCTGTGAATAAGTGTCATATTATTCAAAATTTCTACATTGTATCAGAGCTAGCTAATTTGTAGAAGAAGTTCTATACAACAAATTAAAAAAAACAACCCTGCAACATGCCTAGAAACTTAGCTCACTTGGGCGAGCCTCACCTTTCCTATGACCTTGTCATTTGTTGTGTTTTCCCTTCACTTTGTCGTGCACCCTCTACTTCTACCCATTTTGCTCAGTCACATCTTTCGTACGTCTCATTTGGTTTCTTGCCCACCCGTGTCATGCACGCAAGCCACCTATGGGCGCCTATTGGATCAGGTGCACAACAAAATTAAATAAACACAGAATTAACACAACAGAAGATCAAACACATAGAACACAACTTTTAACGTGGTTCACCCAACCAATTTGGGCTACGTCCACCAAACATAGGCATCAGGAATATATTAATCAAATTTGGAGATTACATCAATGAAACTCTCACACTCACACCCAACTATCCGTATGACAACCTATTTTATAGCAGAGAGAACCTAACTACTCTCACATCAAATTTAGGATGCATTAATTTGCTCCCAACAACCTGGAGATAATCTAGCAACAGATTTTCTATTGTTGTCACACACTGGGATTTTGTCTATTTTGTCTAAAACAGAAAAATCTCAACAATCTCCACCTTGACAACAATTCGCCTGATGCCCTGTTATTATTATTTTATCTTT
>APFE031314868.1:909-53515 GCA_000404065.3 Pinus taeda | reverse complement strand
CATGTGAATGTTTCTTAATACTGCTAAATTGATGATCAACATAGAGGAGGTTATGTATTATGCATGATTCCACAAATAATGTATAATCAGGATAATCTCTGTGAATAAGTGCCATTTTATTCACAAATTTCTACACTAAAATTCGCACATGAGGTTCACCAAGATTTCGACTCCACTGAGTTTTAAATTCAGCTTCTGAAGCTTCGTAGAAAAAAAGTTATAGTTAAAAATCCATGATGGCCTGTTTGAAGTAGCAAAACTCTAGAATCCAAAACTCTAATACCAAATTTTATGCAACCAGATCACAAATAGATAGATCAATGACTTAAAAATTATCTTGTTTGAGGAGGAAACCTCTTTTAATTACATAAATGAACAATTCTTAGATGATTCAAATGAAAAAACCTCATTTCTATACATAGGAGTCTAAGGGGTCACAATATAATCAGAGCCTACATAACAATAATAATGTAAGGGCACAACAATAACAATAATGGACTTCTATGGGGCACAATAATAACAATTGTAAGGGCACAACAATAACAATAATGGACTTCTATGGGGCACAATAATAACAATATCGGGGCTACGTGGGCACAAAAATAGCAATAAGGGGGCTACAATAGTAATATAGGGACCTAACACCCATAATCCCATAATTTATATTTTAGAATCAATAATGATCTAAAATTTAATCCATTAATAATTTAACCAAGTTGATATGATATTATTTTACTAAAAATGAAAATTCAACTCGATCTAGGTTATGAATAACATTAGAAATTTTTTATGTTATTATGCCGAGAGGCACATTCTATAGCCCGGTATGGGGGCAATGTGTAAGTGTGTTTGTTCGTGCTCAAAATATATCTTATCATATACCTTGAATTTGAAAATATTATAAATTTACCTTCCAAAAGAGTTTTTACCACATTAAATTCCAAATCTTATTATACTTTTTGTTATCATGCCATGTAGAAACCTTATTAAATCTAATATTATAATTAAAATATCAAATCTATATTAACATTAAAAAAATAATTTAATATATTTTAATATAATATTAATTAATTTTAGATTGAAATTAATATTTATTAAACATAATATAAGATTTGTTATATTATATATATATTATTATTGAAGATGTATATTAGTTCCAAATATATATGGGAGAGAAGGAAAAAGACCTATAGTGGTAAAGGTGGAGACATAGAGGGAGTGAAAAGGGAGAGATGAAGATAAAGTGAGGGAGAGAGAAGATGAGTGTAGAAAGAGAGAAGGAGAGGAGAGAGGGAGAGGAGGAGAGAGTGGAGGAGAAAGAGAGGGAGAGAGAGAGATGAAGTTGGAGGAAAAGATAGGGAGGGAAGAAGAAAGTCACATAGAGAGAGAAAGCCAGAGAGAGAGAGAGGGAGAGAGAGAGGGAGAGTGACAAGGGATAGATGGAGAGAGAGTGTGTATGTTTGGGGCTGAGACAAAAATACAAATAAGGAGAGATGGAGAGAAGGGGGAGAGAGAATGAGAGATGAAGAGAGATAGTAATAGAGTTGGAGGATGAATAGGGATCAAGGCAGAGAGTGGGTGATGAGGGGGGAGAGACAGAGGGAGGATGGAGAGAAAAGAAGAGAGATGAACGAAGAGAGGGGGGACTTGAGAGGGAGGGAGAGAGAGAGATGGCATTGTATGGGAGAGGGTGGGAGGTAAGAAGAAAGAAATAGAGAGAGAAAGGTGGAGAGAGAGAGATAGAGAGAGAGAGAGGGAGAGAAGAGAGTAGGAAGGAAAATAATTAGAAGGGGAGATATAGGGAGAGAAGGGGAAGAGAGAGTGAGAAGGAGAGGGAGAGGGATAGGGATATGGATGGAGATATTTATAGATATGGAGAAACAATTTGTATGTTTGTGGGATTATATAGAGAGACGGAGAAGGAGAGATAAAGGGAGATAGAGATATAGATGGAAGGGGGAGAGAGGGGGACAAAGAGAGAGATAGAGAGAGATGGAGGGAGGGAGAGATAGATAGATATTAAGAGAGAGTGTGTGTGTGTTTGGGGGGGGTGAGACATAGAGACAAAGAAGGAGATATGGAGGGAGATATAGATATAGATGGGGGGAGAGAAAGGGAAGAAAATTGCTTGCACTAGATGCATTGATTTATGTGTATATGTTGATTTCTAATCCTATTTGATTTCTTGCAATAGATGCATTGATTTCCATGTTATAGTAATTCAACGATAAATAAATAGTTGAATTTTCATCTCAAATAAAATGTTCACTTAATTGAAATGTTTGCTTCCTGAAACTATAACCTATTTGTAATTAACTACATTCTTATTGTTCTCATTTTCCATGCTTCATATTGAATTGTAAAAAGTGCAACAAATAGAACATATATTTATATATTATATATATATATATAATATATATATAATATATTATATATATATTATATATATATATAATATTATATATATGTGTGACTAAACTCTTGTAGATAACCTCAAAAGAAATAAATTGAATAAAAATTATTTCAATCACAAGGAATTGATTGAAATACTTGGATAGCTAAGTAAATTTAGGAAAGTTGATAACACTATATAAAATAATAGAAATGTTATCATATATTTTTTTTTTACCTATATTAAATTCCAATATGGTTTACTTATATAATTTTATGACTAAGCTCTTGTAGATAATCCCAAACGAAATAATATTGACTAAAACTTATTTGTTGTTTGCATGACATCTTCTAAAATTGAATACAACTTATTTCAATCCTATTTGTGTTTTCTAATTGGACCTTGACATAAGAAACTGATTGAAATACTTAAAAAACGTTGACCATGCAATGGTATATGGGTGGGTCACAAAAAAATTCATATATAGATTTTTAATTATGATATGGATGACTTTAGAATTCAAATAGATTATTTTTAAAATTGAATTGTAATAACATATACATGTTGATTGGATTTAAAGACACTTTCTACAAGCCATGATTGTAATTCTTTCCATGCTCAATATTAAATTAGTACATGGTATATTTTAGTTCATTTTAAGTATCAAAGTGCTTGCATTATAGTAATATTGTACTTATATCATATTATGACTAAGCTCTTGTAGATGACCTCAAAAGAAATAAAATTGAACAAAATTGTTTTCTTACAAGATGTCTTTTAAAATTGAATAAAATTTATTTCAATTTAATTTGTATTTTTTAATTGAACCTTGAGATTGTCAGATAAATTTAGGAAATTTCATATCTAATTATATGTAAAAGTATAGAAACATGTATCATTAGTTGTTGTTTTAGTACATATTAAATTCCAACAGATATGACTTAGATATCATGTTATGACCAAGCTCTTGTAGATTACCTCAAAATAAAATAAAAAATGAATAAAACTTATTTGTTGTTTACCAGATATCCTTTAAAATTGAATTTAAAACTTATTTCAATCCTATTTGTGTTTTTTAATACAACCATCATATATTTTAGTTCATTTAAGTATCAAAGTGACTTGCATCATAACATAAGATTGTACTTATTTTCTTAGTCTATGAAACTAGAATCAAAATTGTTATATTTTTTAATAAAAGTTATATTATATAAAAAAACAATTAAACTAGAAAAATAATTTTAATAGATCCATTAAATTCAAAAATTAATGAACATCCATAAACAAGATTAATACAAATCCACAAACTGAAATAATGAATGTATGAATAAACTATCCATATGAAAATATATATAAGTTACAAATATCACATGAACATTTATAAACTGAAATAATAAACATCCATAAATTGAAATAATGTCCATGTACATCCATAAACTTTCCTTGTATAAAAATATGAAAAGTTTGTATCACATGTGAAGGTGCCCTATGAAATGGGCTTGAAAATATACAAACTATCCACTCTAAGTACCACCAGAACATCTATGTAATTTCACTGCGCAAAGTAAGTGTCCATAATCTAGTACTACAATATAACATATTCAAATTCAACTAATTAGATCATTACTTGTACAAAATAAATAGTATGGAAATAAATGATTTTGAACCACATTTTTAATTACATATATGAATCTACTAACCTCACTCGAGTCCAAATGCAAGTCAGATAGGATGGGGGTTTGATGAATCTGGTTTTGGTGATCCCCTGCCCATTGCTCAAAGATTAAGGCTTGTGTCGATGGACTTGCATCGTCAATACCCTATAACCAACATCCCACTCATTCATCCACATAATTGTGACATCGACAACACTCTACATATGGGCATATGTACACAATGGCAAGGTCAAATTATAATTACTCTATGAATTAATTAACATCCATACTTTAAAAAGGAAAATGTTGAAATCTTAGGAATAAAAATGTTTGCCTCAACTGTTGGTACATGTGGTTATACATTGTGACTCTCCTCCACATGAGTGTTATGAGGTGGAGGAGAATCCATGGAAACATGCACTGGTGGAGGATGGCCTAGCTGATCAACTTCCCCCTCGAACGACCTCATAAGTTCATCAGTGTAGCAAGGTTTTGTCTACATGTTATCATGAACTTATTAATATAAATGAAATCCAATGCAAACTAAATTAATATAAATAATCATGCATAATTTAGGATAAGAGTCAAAAGTATATGTACTTGGTCTGTGTCACATGGGCCATGCACCCTCCAAGTGGCATGAATGACATCACGACAGATACATGCATATGAAAAAATTTAGTCAACGGGTAAACTCATGAGAAATGAATCATCATATAAAGGAACTCGCCGGTAACAAGGCAAAGATGGTGGTCTGCTAATCTCTCCATGCAATGCAACATGCACACTGACCAATGATGTTTGCATGCTATCTATAATGGTATCCTTGGTCTCAACATCAAGTTGCGATGACTCCTCTAGCTCTGTCAGCAATACCACACTCCGAGACAATCGTGGCAACAATCTCATAGGTGGTGGTACATGCCCAGGGTCACTACAAGCCCAGTCATGATCATACATATATCCCAATCTGGGTCCATAATAGTGAGATCCAATATCAGTGTAATCTGGCCTCATATGCAGCACAAACTTTGCAGATATATACGTGGAAAAATAAAGGGTGACCTAGACATGGTGGGGGGAACTAGCCCCAAGCTTCAATTAATCTATCATACACAAAAGGGGTTGCATCAACATTATTGAAATATTTGAGTGAAATCAAACCTTCATGTCTAGCAGGGTGATCCGAAGGGATGTCGAACTCCCCACGAACATCAATGTTCTTGGTGGCCTCATTCACCACCTCCCAAGTATGCGGGCCTCTAATCTCATGCCTTTGAATCTTTTGTATGGAATGTAGGAGGTGGATTTGCGGGGTCAACCTCTAGTATGTCTCAATCAACCTATTTATTCTATCCATCATCAAAGACAAACTACACCTGGTAGGTGAACTAGCAGGGACGTTACACAACTCTCGTGTGATCCACGTATGTTGGGATGTAACATCCTCCAATGTGATACTAGTTGTAGTCATCCCACGGAGGGATCGATGTTGCACTGTGATCCTCATCTTTGCCCTACTTAGGGTCTGAAAATCATAAACATAATTTAACATATATGTTTAACAAACTAGAATCATAATAACATATACATTAAATTGAAACACATTAGTTGAAGATGATTTAAAAATAAACTAAAATTCAAGACATAAACACATAATATTTAAAGAGGAATTAAAAATGTAGGAGGTGTACCTCAAATAGGTGAAGAAGGTCCACTATTAGTAGCATGATCATCAGTAGAGTCACAAACATTGTCTCTGACACTTTGACTGGTGTGGAGATAGGATCTATGAGTGGAGCATGCACTCTCGGTGGGCTACGTGATTTATCATGAGCCTAACCATGTATAGTAGATCCCACCACACTCCAACGTTCTATGGTTGGGGGGTGTATAAGAGATGCCTCTGCATATTGCATATAATACATACATACATACATACATACATACATACATACATACATACATACATACATACATACATACATACATACCATTATAGTATAAATAATATATATATATAATATATATATATAAACTAATCCAAGAAAAAAAAGTTGACTGAGAAAGAATGCTGAAAAGAAAACCATTTCTAAACTCAAGTATAATAATCTAGCCTAAAGTTCTAAATTTTAGAGTCCATCATTTTTTGATAATTTATCAACCAAAGTATTGAGTTCTATGTAAACACAATCGAAACAAGTGATCAAATCTAACTTCACACATTTTCCCATTTCTAAATAATGCATTTTATTTATAGGACATAAATATGTAAATATATATGTAAAAAATTGAAATAAACCTATTTACAAAACTAATAAAATTTCATGCCAACCAAATACTCCAATAGACTTTAAGTTCTTATAATGTTCGACCTTGACAAATGACATTTACTAAGTGCAAGCACATGGTCATTTGCTAAGTGTAATCACATGAAGACAACGTTTCTTGTACAACACACTACATAATAAAACAATATGATACAAATTAGAAAAGAGTCAAAATGCTTTTATTCACTTTAAATGTATCTATCAATAATGCATTGTTGAAACTTGAACCTATATATTATATATATATATATATATATAATATATAGATGAGTTATAGATTAAGTAATCATGTTATCTCAAGCTCCTAGTTTGTTTATTAATTGGTTATATTTGGTTGTTCTTCTATTTCAGAGTTTTGTGGGGTGTTATGTTCGTCAAAATTGTTTTTGAAATCTAAAATGCATTTAAATTTAAAAAAAAAAAAAAAAAAAAATGAAAATTTATTTCACTAAATTCCTCATGTAAAACTTTAAAACCTAAAATAAATAGAAATAACATTTTTACCACTCAAAATCATAAAATATTCATAATAAACATGCTACCATTACAAGTAAGAAGAAAATTTAAAACCTAAATTATAGTTCTGTTGGTGGTTTCAAAGCGTTTTCTTAGTGGTTCTTTCTGGTTTTCTAGGTTGTTTTTTGTAGTTTTCTAGGTTGTTTTTGTGGTTTTCTAAGTTGTTTTTGGTTGTTTTGAAGGGTTTTTTTGGTGGTTTTCATTTTTTTGTAGGATCAAGTTTTTTATTTTTCAAAATAATCTATTTAATTTTGCAAGAAAAAATAAATAAGAAAGAAAAAATTGTTAGGAAGCTTACCTTGGCTTGAGCCTCTGGGACATTAGTGAGGTTATTGTCGAGTTTGGTTGGGTTGCTCCATGGTCCAACCACTCGATCAAGCTTCAATACCTCGATTGAGATCTAGTTTGTCCTGTGGTCTATGCAAAAATGATGTGCATAGACCACTATCATGCATTTTAATAGAGAACAGGGGCTTGATTAAGCCTGAAAGCTTCATCGAGAATTAGAGCTCAATCGAGCCATAATGCTCAATCGAGCTATTTTTTTTAGCACTTAAGGAGCTCGATCGAGTGCTTGAAAATGTCTCGATCGAGCTCCCTTTTCTTTGCCTAAACACACCCTCCCTTACCAAAAAGTGTAACCCAACTCTATGCTTTTACCTTATCTTAACTATTATTCTATTAGTTTTCTTAGGAGGCCCATTTTCAACATCAAAGTTTGCCTAAAGCTTCTTTTTAATTTTGATGAAAAGCAAGCACTAAATTCTTTTTACATCATATTGTGTAGGCACCAACCTATAGGAGGCTCAAACCTTTTTTCCTTTGCAAGCACCCACTCGCTAGAAACACTAATTGCCACTATTTACAAGTAACAAACTATTGATATTTTTTACAAACCTAAGAAGACTCCAAATCCCATGATAAATGATGTCAATATTTGTTCTAACTGGCTCATTTGATCTTCTCTTTGTAGTACCCTCTCATTTTCTAATCCTCTACAATTTTATTCTACACAACAATTTCCTTTTTCACCCAATCTCCACCTACAACCTTTTTTTGGTCCCTTTTTTGTGTTTGCTTTTGAATTTTTACATTTGATATTTTTTCACTAGATTTTTGTGTCCACTATTTCTCTCTTTCTCTCACATTGTTAATTTGATAAGAATAAGAGAAAAAATTCTCAAGTACAACTCCAAGCATTAGTTTAATCAATCTATTCTCATCAGTTGTTTCTTTTTGCATTCACAATTCATAGGAGTTAATTCACTTCATATTCATGTCATTTGAGCTTTGCTACTTTCTTCATTTCATATTCATGGAATTTTAAATTCACTAGTATTTAAATTGACACGTCGCCGCCTCTAAGTGTTGCCACATGTCACATGGAATTGGCCCACTTGGCCATCCAAAAGATCCAAAATCACCTACCATGTGTCACGTGTAAGGAGTGTGATATGTCATCACTTGCCATGTCATCACCACTAGACACTACCACATCATCTACCTTGACAAATTATGTTATTCTATGTGTCATTGTTGCCACCTGTATTCCACTTCACAAACCATGCCATCTGTGACATCATTCATCTATATGAAGGAATAATCCAGATATTTTTTCATGTTTTCCTTTGTTAAATTCTCAGAGGGGTGAATGTTAAGTTCAAGTTTAAACTTAGTTTATTCATAAATTCATCTTGGATTAAGGTCTTTTTCTGATTTGTAAAGATTTAAAATACTATGTCCCTGATATCTAGATGAGTTTCGATTGATCTAGATGTTTCCAAAAGAATTTATTGCACCCAATATTTTTCACAAGTCTAGATGGGTCCAGATTCTCGGATAAGTCTGAATGTCTTGATCCCTGAATGAATCTAAATTCTAGGATAAGTCCAGCTGAATATGATATCCATCTGATTTGCACATATTCGAAGTGGCCCAGATATTTCCTGAAGTCCTGGATTTTCCATTGTTAAACCTTCTTGTACTTCAAACCATGGTTTCTCATCAACCCTTAAGATTTTTTTATGTGTTATATACTACTAGAAATCTCTATTATAGTACTATATAAAGAAATAATTAGTTTTCTCATTTGATTTGAGGCATTAAGTAAGAAATTCCTTCAAAGCTTCAAAGTTATAACCTCCAATATCCCATTGAACTTGAAACAAACATAAAGAAATGACTCGACTATGACATCAATGACAACAATTGACAACTTTGACATCAATGAAAACACTTTGTCGATCAACAAACAATTTTCTTTCAAGTTTTCTTGGCAATTATATACATGGTAATGATTTTCATGGTTGAGGATGGGCTTCATAAGCCTAATGAAAAAAGTGTTTTCTTTATCATGTTTGCTTCGTGTGAGTGTGAAATCAAAGAAGACATGAACATATTGAAGATAAAAGATGAAGCAATAACTCATGAAAATATGTTAGTTATGCAAACAACATTATTTTTTTATACCCAAATTCAATAAGAAATCAAGGCTTCATATGAAAACACAATAGTACAATTAAGAAACAAACCATATCTACATCCAAGAAATAAACCTTGGGATACAAGAGGAAAATAATTGAAAGTAATACCTTATGCATCCAAAATTATTTAAAACTTCGAAATGAAGAAAACAACAATGAAGAATTTATGGGTGAGACTTTTGTAAAGAATTTTGTTCCTTGGGAGTCTTATGCAAGAGAATCTTACAATATTAAAAATATTTCTATTTAAATTCTCCCAAGTCTACGAAAAATATTGAAAATAGTAGTGTTGATAGTGTTGGAGCCGCCAACATTCAAGGGATCTCCTTGGTAAGAAGTCCCAACTAGGCCTCAGACTGTTTGGAGTAGGAGTCCCAACAGTGGGTAGTAATGTATTGCCTTGACCACAGTAGTGCGTAGAGATAAGTATGATGAATTTGGGTGGAAGAAAGTGTGTGACCTTGCAGCGAGTCAATTGAGATGCATGGGGGTTCTAAAACACAGAGGGGAAAAGGAAGTGTGCCCCTTAGAAGCTTGTAATAGTATGCAGCTTGAAAGGAACACATGAGCGGAATGACATCACAAGATGGGTGCATAATAATCCACAAACCAAAGTCACGAGTTAATCCAACAACACATATTCAACAAGATTAATACAAATTAGTTCATAAGCAAATTCGTAAGCTAAACAACATACATTTCTAAAGAAACCAAAATAGTCCAACTACAATAACAACATATGCATGAAAGTGTGTTGGCTCTACTATTATTATTATTATAAGTGAAAGTTCCATCCATACATACACCATTAATAACCACTAGCCCCAATAGTGGAAGATTATAGTGAAGAACACCTGCTCCTCCAAAAACGTATACTCGCTCTATGTTGTGGAGAAGCCAAGGTTTGTCATAATACTCCCAAGCCTTTTCTAAGCCTAAGCCTAGCCAAAAGCTTGGCTCCCAAAAGCCTATTCTATGAGTTATGAGGTTCTATTTATAACAAAGGGTGGGGTGACCCTTGACATTCCCCTTTTTGACTCTTTGACTACCCTCATGACTCTTCAAATTCTTTACAAATAACTCATTACATTACATAGTGACTATTCATTTTTCAGTAATGACACTTGGAATTTCACTTACAACATATTTACAAATAATATACGTTTTCCACATGTACCCCTGTGACACAAAATAGGCTAGAGACAAGCTAACAAGACAAAACACTATGACTCGGAAGTTTGGGGAAATTCCAACTCGGTAACCTCCACTTGATTCTTCTCGATCACGCACTGATGCTAATCTTGGTACCATGCGATGATGTCCCCAAACTTCTTGATGGTGTCTTTCTGATAGCAGAATCTTGCCTCCATAGCTTCTGGGTATATGGTCTTGGAAACTTTGTCCAACTCATCTTGAAGCATGTGCAACATGTTTTTGACCATAATAGGACCACCAATGTACTTCTTCATGTTTTATGCACTCAACTCCAAGTCATCATTGGTGGCCTCTCGCCTTAGCTACTCCATGTACCTGTTGATCTCTAACCGAACTTGGTTCTTGTGCTTAGCTTCAGTGAGGGAACCGACTGACTTGATCCTGTGCATTATTACCATGAAATCTAAACTCCTATACAACCATGCATATGAAGCCTGTATGCTGGTCACAAATGGGGCGAGCTACTCATATTTTTGGATCAACATCCAGACCTTTTCTTTGTCTAGTTTTGCCTATAGCTTCATCATATTTGGAAAGTAAAGAAAGGCCCCTTTGTACCACATTGTACACTCTTCCACATGGGCGATGACAACATGTATGTCCCTGAGATTTTGGAAAAACCTTTTGCTCCACTACTGTAAGCCATGAAAATGAGCAACTGCCTTATGTATAGTGATTAATCCGTCATAGAGATTCTGCATGGTAGTCTCAAGTGTTGATACTTCAAAAAGTATCACTTTCCTCATCTCTTCCATTGTAGGACATGCGCTCTGCTCTTTGGATTATTCTTTCTCTAGCCTAGTTCCCTGTAATTTATTTACCATCTATACATTCTCAACTAATAAGAACTTGACATTTGAGCTTTTGGCTCCTGCATAAGCCATGGAAACTGGATGCTTTTTGACATATGACACTATCATCATTTCCTTCATGAATGCAAGTAGCATGTGATCATCCCAGAAATGCTTTCTCTACACCTATACAATCTTTTTCTACAATTCATCAAATGATAGATTTTACACATCCATCACTAGATCAACATCAAGGAGAACAACCTCTCCTTGCTCACTCAGGACTGGTTCTAACACTAAAGGTGGTGGAGATTGAGAGGTGACCTCAGGTGCTCTCGGCATAAGGTCAATGTATTGATCGTGTGGCTCCTGCCCCAACTCAATGTTTGTCAATTCAATCAGTTGCTCAATCTACTGAGAAAGTTCTCGATCTTGCATCTACTCACCCTCTTCTTCAACTATCGGTTTTCTCACTCATGAACCTATATGGGCATTGTTTGTTCTATCATCACTCCTTTCCTTTCTCCTTCTTCCTGTTTCTCATTCTCTTCCCTCTCTCTCCTTCTTAGCTCCTGCTCTTCCTTCAACTTATTCTTTGTTTCCTGCAACTTTCGTTCTGCTTCCTCCAACCTTTTCTCTTATTTCTTCCTTCACTCTACTCTCTTTATTTGTTGTTCCCTCTTTACCTCCATTATCGAGGCCGATTTATCAGTGACAGGTTCTGCTTTCATCTTGTAGCTTTGCTTAGCCTCTAGGTTCTCAGAAATTTTCCTCTTTCCTTTGTCCTACACTCGATTGTTTCTTAGTATTGTTGTTGTTGTTGCTTCCTACGATGTTGCTGCATATAGAACACCCTTTCAAGTTGTGGCTATACTGACCGGCTCGTGGAGCTTGGATTCATTATAAGAATATCTCCAAGGGTCCTCCTCATGCCAATGAAATGTCCCATGGATCCATGGGTGGTACACTTCATACAATCATTCTCGAAAATACCACAAGGATCATACAGATTGAATTCTTTGGTGCCGAACTTAAACTTCATTATTTCCTTAGATTCAAAGTCTTCATCCTTCAAGTTCTTAATCTCGTACAATCCAATCCACAAAGGAAGGGTGGGCCATGGTGCTTTATTCCTCATATGAATTCCAACTGATAACCTTATGGAGATGTGGTATGAGGCCTCTTGCATGATCAACTTATCCGTGGAGTACCTTGGTAGAACATGCAAAGGTTTCTCTCCTCCAAACGTCCTAATGAAGGTTCCACCGAGTGAGGCACACCAATTTGCATTGTCAAGTTTTTCCTCCATCATTTCTTGGGACATGTAAGGCGGATCCTACTCATAGATAAACTTGTATAACGGGATGATGAAATGGTCAACTAGTCGTGCCATAACTCCTCAATAGCTGTAGTTGGAAAGAAACTTGCAATAAATGTTGATGTCAGTTTCTTTCGGTGTCCATGTCCAACTCATGCTACGAAACTGATGTTGGGCACAAATTGCATCAAGTAAATACACGAACATTTAGAATATCTCTTTCTCATCTTTGGGCAGGTTCTAGGTGTTAGTCACATGGACCTTCAACCGAAGAGGCAACAAATCCAACTAGTTGAATGGCTTTCCATCACTCACCAACTGGTCCAACATAAGCACCCAACTTTTAGGAAAGGTCTTTGTGCTCTCTTGACCATATAATTGGCATGCAAAGATGATCAAGAACTAGTAAGCCTTCATGAGAGGCTTTTTCTTGTAAACATGATTAGGTGTCATTTTGAATTTTGAAGACTCTTTCACCTAGTTCTTTATAATATCTCTGGTGTTCACAAAGTTGTGGGTGGCATAGAAAAATGAGTCCATGCAGTTCACCAGCTGAGGTAAATGATACAATTGCTGAAAATTCTTTGCCATGAAGGTGGAAAACTCTATCCTACTAGCACTTCTCAATGGCATAGTCTCTGGATTTGTGTGTGAGACAATCCAGTGGATGATCTCTACACATGGGAAGGAAGGGTACCTACTACCCACATGCAACCTTGTGTAAGCCTTATCGGTGAATGCTGATGTAAAATTGTTGATCCTCTAAGTCTTCATTGAATACCTTTACAAAGGTATCCTTGATTTCCTGCCATGTTAACTTCATGTCCTTCTCAATGAACAAATGAGTGTCTGCATAAACTATCATGTGCATTGACACCTACTCAACTGCTTTCCCAGTGCTACTCTTAACACTATCCTTTGATCCAACTCTCTTAGAGGCCATGTTACCCGTAACTACAAGAGAGTTACTCAAAAAATATTGTACCTAGAGATAGATAGGACACTCATGGCATGCAAATGTTAGCTTGAAACCAAAATTACTTCAAGAAACATACCAAACAACAAACTGGGAAAATTTTGCAAAAGATTGCATAATATGGGCTCACAGAGGTGACTGGCTGCCAACTAAAACTGTGCATTGTGCAGTCCCAACATTCATTGAGGAGGCCTTGCTGACTGGAACTATTCAATGCGCAATTCATTCTGGGCACATGTTAGGAGAGAATGTACATTATGAAGTCTCAGTGACCAAGACTCGCGGATGGCTCCTGGAACTGTGCAATGCACATTTTGAGCCAGGCTTGGGAAACCTTTGTGTAGTTCTAGAAGTCAAGGATGAGGCCTTGAGCTCCATAAATGCATAACACATGTTTGGGAAAACATGATCCAGGCCTAGGAAGCCCAGATCTGCCCAAAGGGAGTGATAAATCGAACATATTTGGAGGGTAGTGTGATGTTAGGTGAAGATCTAAATGAATGATGATGCATGCAAGTGAAACAAGTGCAGGAATCAATTATACTAAAGGAAAACGAAGCATGTAGAGAGAGTCACCACAGAGATGATCGTTAGTGCAAAAACTAGGTGATACATGCAACACTTGGGAAAGGCAATGAAAAACATAAAATAAAACTTATACAATCTAAAACAAGTTGAAACACCAACGGTCATTCAAAAAAATGAGTTAAAGAACACTTTCACAAGCTAAACAAACAAAATACTAGAAAAGAAAGACTTATCCGGAAAAGCAATGATGATCGCACCAAAGGTTACTTGATCTCCTCAAGAATGCCAGAGCTCCAATATTGAATGTTCAAATGAGCTCTATCAGTGTCAATTAAAGATATTTGGTTTATTTAGGGTTTATGACATGAAGGCCAAAAATCAAGGAAAAGGAGACACTTAGCGACAGTTTCCAAAATAAATCACGTGTCTCCTCTAGGGTGCTGAAAATCGATCCCTAATTTCTAGGGATGTTGTTTCACTTTTTTTTTTTTCTTTTTTCTTTTTTATGAAAAGCTACCATGCATGGTTCGAAGAGATTGCACAGTTCTGGGAAGGAATGGGCAACTCACTAGCTCATACACTGAGAAACTTCTGAGCAAGAAGCTTCTACACAATTTCTGGGTTGCCTCTCAGGCTCTGCATAATTTTCTAGCTGAAGGCTAGCTGTTAGCCTATTTTATGCAAATTTGGAGCTGAAGTCTCACTGTTAACTTGGACTACGTAATTCTCAAGAGCAAGGTCAGTTTCCCTCAAGGATTGCATAGTTCACTAAGGCAAGCCTGGAATCGAGTTGAATCCAAGTCAAGAGATCAGCTTGTGGGTTAGACATTAAGTCAAGTAAAGAAAAAACAAGCCAAAATGCAAAATATAAAACTCAATCAAAGCATAAGTACCTAGGTCAGTGCGCGATCAATTGTTGTAATTTAGGAGCGAGGCTCCCAAATGAAGCATAGGAAAAATTTTGGAGGCTGGTTGTAGCCGCTACAACATTGATGACACATTGGTAGAACTCAAACTCTCTATATGGATCTTGTATCATGTAAAGTGATTCTGACTCTTCTCGAATTATTGTTCAATTCTTCGATTGTCATAGCTTCTTC
This sequence comes from Pinus taeda, assembly GCA_000404065.3. NCBI lineage: Eukaryota > Viridiplantae > Streptophyta > Pinopsida > Pinales > Pinaceae > Pinus > Pinus taeda. The sequence continues at coordinate 38,211 of APFE031314868.1, read as the reverse complement.
AATAGCCTGGCTTAAAGATGTAGTCCCTACCATTCTCTTTATCAACAACACACATACCAAGCCAAGTAAACTAAGTTGTTTCGATTGGGGATGAAGGCTATATTGATGCACAAGTAATATAGAGCGGTTTTTTTCTATGTATGACTCCTCCAATGCATGAGCAATATGATCATGTGATTCTGGTGGAGGATGTGAAAACTGTGAATTGCATTGGTTTTCAATGTGAACATGAGACTGATGAGAAGCCTCGGGAGATTCAACAGATTTCTTATTGGAAGTGGAACTGACCACAAGGCTATGAGAAACTGACATAACCATTATTTTTGGTTGAAGTTCCTTGACATCTTTAGGAGCTTCCACTTCATCAGACGATGGATCATCAAAGATAGGTGGCTTAGAAAGATCAACAATAGGTGAATCGAAATCATGATCATATGAATGAGTGAAAATATCACAGAAAACATGATCAGAAGATTCAGTATTAACAATGACATCCTCATGATCTAACGAATTGTAGAAAGGGGTTGATGAAAAATAAAAAAATTCATCCTCTGAGTTTCCAAAAATGAAATATGAGATATTGAGCAGATCTAGGAACATAGATTTGTCCTCTCCATAATGAAATGATAGAATGATATCCCGCACGTTTTGTGAATGATCGGAATTGGAAACATCTAGAGATGTATTTTCGTGAGAGGAATCAACAATGGAAGAATCACAGAAGATGTCAGGATAGAGTGGACAAGGTCCGGACAGAAGGATGTCATCCTTTGCCACAACTTCTTGTGCATATTCCCACACATATTCATAAAAACTAATAGCATAGGTAGGATGTTCAACTTCTCCTTGCTCACTTGGGACTGAATCTGATACTGGAGGTGGTGGAGACTGAGAGGTGACCTTGAGTGCTATTGACATGAGGTCAGTGTCTTGGTCTTGTGGCTCCTGCCCTAACTCTGTGTTGATCACTTCAATTAGTTGCTTAATGTATTGAGCAAGTTCCCGATCCTGCATCTTCTCACCCTCTTCTTCAGCTTCATGTTGTTCTAACTCCTCAACCTAGATGGGCATTGTTTGTTCTGTCATCATGCCTTTCCTTTCTCCTTCTTCCTATTTCTTCTTCTCTTCCCTCTCTCTCCTTCTCAGCTCCTACTCTTCCTTTAACTTCTTCTTTCTTTCCTGCAACTTCCATATTGCTTCGTCCAGCCTTTTCTTTTATTTCTTCCTTCACTCTGCTCTCTTTAGTCGTTTCTCCCTCTTTGCCTCCAATGCCAAAGCTTGTTTCTCAGTGATGGGGTATGCTTTCATCTTGTATCTTTGCTTAGCATCTAGGTTCTCGTAAATCTTCTACTTTCCTTTATCCTGCACCAGATTGTTGCTTAGTTCTAATATTGTTGTCACTTCCTATGTTGTTGCTACCTGCAGAGCAGCCTTCCAAGATGTGGATATACTAATCAGCTCGTGGAGCTTGGGGACATTGTAACAGTATCTCCAAGGGTCCTCCTCATGCCAATGAAATGTCTCATGGATCCATGGGTAGTAAACCTTGGCACAATGGTTCTTAAAATTAACGTGGGGATCATATTGATTGAAGTATTTAGTGCCTAAGTCAATCTTCACTATTTCCTTAGCTTCAACATCTGCATCCTTCAAGTTCTTAATCTCATACAATCCAATCCGTAATGGAATGGTGGGCCATGGTGCCTTCTTCCTCCTATGCAGTCCTGCCGATAACCCTGTGGAGATGTGATATGATACCTCTCGAATTACCAACTTGTCCATGGAATACCTTGGTAGAACATACATAGGATTCTCTTCACTAAACATCTTGATGAAGGTTCCACCAGGTGAGACATACCAATCTGCAATGTCAAGTATTGCCTCCATTAATTGTTGGGACATGCAAGGTGGATTTTTCTCAAAGATCTACTTTTACAATGAAATGATGAAATGGTCAGTCACCCTTGCCATAACTTCTCGATAGATGTAGTCAGAAAGAAACTTACAATATATTTTGACGACAGTCTCTTTCAATTTCCATGTCCAACTCATGCCAAGAAATTGATGTTAGCCACGAATTGCATCAAGTAAATACGCGGACATGTAGAATCTCACTTGCTCATATTTGGGAAGATTTCAAGCGTTAGTCACATGGACTTCCAACTGAAGAGCCAACAAATCCGACCAATTGAATGTCTTTCCATCACTCACGAATTGGTCCAACATAAGCACCCCATTTTCAAGAAAGGTCTCTATGCTCTCTTAACCATATAATCGGCATGCAAAGATGATCAAGAACTAGTAAGCCAACCTGAGATACTTTGTCTTGTAAACATGATTAGGTGCCATTCTGAACTTTGATGGCTCTTTCAACCAATTCTTTATAATATCTCTAGTGTTCAGAAAATTGTGGGTGGCATAGAAAAGGGAGTCTATGTGGTCCATCGGCTGAGGTAAATGATACATCTACTGATAGTTCTATGTCGTGAAGGTGGAAAACTTTGTCCCACTCGCACTACTTAATTTCATAGTCTCTGGATCTATATGTGTGAGATAATCCAGTGGATGATGTCTGCACATGGGAAGGAGGGGTACTTGCATGCAAGCTTGTGTAAGCCTAATTGGTGGATGCTAATGTAAACCTATCAATCCTCTAAGTCTTCCTTGAAGTCCCCTTGAAAGGTATCCTTGATTTCCTACCATGTTAACTTCATGCCCTTCTCAATGAATAACTGAGTGTGTGCACAAATTGGCAAGTTCACTAACACCTTCTCAACTGCTTCTGTAGTGATACTCTTGACAATATCCTTTAATGTAGCTCTCTTCGAGGCCATGTTACCTATAACGGCTAGAGAGTTTCTCAACAACTCTTGTACCTAGAGACATAGAGGACACTCATGGCATGTAAATGTTAGCTTGAAATGAAAAGTACTTCAAGAATTAGACCAAACAACAAACTGGAAAAATGTTGGGAGAGATTGCACAATTTGGGCTCATAGAGGTCACTGGTTGTTAACTGGAAATGTGCATTACACAACCCCAACATTCAGTGGGGATGTATTGCTCATTGGAACTGTAAAATGCGCAATTTAGTCTGGGCACAAGTCAGGAGAGACTGTTTATTACACAATCTCAGTGGCCAAGGATTGGGGCTGGCTCCTAGAACTGTGTAGTGCACATTTGGAGTTATGCCCAAGAAACCTCTACGCAGTTACTGAAGAAAAGTTCGAGGCCTTGAGCTACAGAGATGCACAATGCATGTTTGGGAAAATGAGATCCAGGCAGAGAAAGCCCAAATCTTCCCAAGGGGAGTGAGAATTCAAACATATCTACAGGTTAGTGAAATTTTAGTTGTAGATCTAAGTGAATGACGCTGCATGAAAGTGAAAAAAGTGCATGAATCAATCAAATTGAAGGAAAATGAAGCATGTAGAGAGAGTCACTGCAATGACAACTGTTGGTGAAAAACTGGGTGATACATGCAACACTTGGGAAAGGCAATTCAAAACTTAAAAAAAACACTTCTACAAGATAAAACAAGTTTAAAGGCTAGCATTCGTTCAACAAAACGAGTGAAAGAACTCCCTCACAAGATAAACAAACAAAAGCGACAAAAAAATAGCAAAAGATTAGAAAAGCAAGACTTACCCAAAAAAACAACGAAAATCACACTGGAGGTTCCTTGATCTCCTCAGGAATTCCAAAGCTCTAAGGTCGAATGTGCAAATGAGCTCTGGTAGTGTCTATTAAATAGATTTGGCCGATTTAGTGTTTATGACGTGAAGGGAAAAAATCAAGGAAAAGGCGACACTTGGTGGTAATTTCCAAGATAACTCAAGTGTCTCCTACATGGTGCTAAAAATAGATCCCTATTTTTTATGGATTCTTTTCCACTTTTTTATGTTTCCTTTTTTGAGAAAAGCTACCATGAATGGCCTAGAGAGATTGTGTAATTTTGGGAAGGACTAGGCAACTCACTGGCTCATGCACTGAGCAACTTCTGAGCAAGAAACTTCTACGTAATTTCTGGGCTGAGTGGATATGGGCTGCCTCTCAGGATCTATGTAATTTTCTAGTTGAAGGATGGTTGTTAGCTGGTTTTGTGCAATTTTTGATCTGAAGGCTCATTGTCAACTTGGACAACGCAATTCCCAAGAGAAACGTTGGTTTTCTTCAAGGATTCCACAGTTCACTAAGGTTATCGGGTTGAGTCGAAGTTAAGAGATCACCTTGTGGGTTAAACAGTAAGTCAAGTAAAGAAAAAACAAGCCAATTTAATGAAAAATATAAAGCTAAATCAAAGCAGAAGTACCTGGGTCAATGCGAGATGAGTTGTGATTTAGGAGGGAGGCTCCAAACCGAAGCATAGGAAAAAAATTGGAGGGTGGTTATAGCCGCTATAACAAGTAGATTATAAAAAATTATGGAAAATAAATATAATAGAAAATCATTTTATGTCTATAACAGGTAGTTAAGATGGATTCCTAAGTTTGCAAGGATTCTAGTAACTTCCTCCAAATATGGAAGAGAGGGACAATGTCTTGAAAATTCTAGATTTTCCTTCCCCAAAAGAAATAAGGATGTAATTCATTTGTTGGGAGAGCAAGAAATGTTCCTAGACTTTAATAAAGCAACGTTTGAGTGTTTTATGGGTTTTTATGAGTTTGGTTCTATGTGCCATCACATTGTCATTGAATTCTTCAAAGAAGTCTCCTCAAAATATCATGTGGCATGTTTCACGTGTATCAATCATCCACACGTCTCTTGTAAATGTGCCCCTCCAACTTTTACCCACTTTTCCAAGCACTCTGGGGTAAACATAAGTTTGGTGTTACTATGACATGATTTGAACTCCAAGTTCTAGTTATGGAAGTGGGGCCTTACAAACCGAAAAGTTATTAATACCTCTCAAGAGCACTAGATCACCCAAAAGCAAGTCCACAACCTATGATAACTAGACCCTAAGTTAGAACTATTTTCTCAAGGCTAAACCTCAACATTACCCACAAAACCACATTCCATGGGCAAACAATAATCAACGCAATATAATAAAAAAAGCTACATGAAACGTTTAAACAACTTCTAGTAATTTCTAGTGGCAAGCATATAGAACCAAAAAATAATCCCAAAGAAGATTCTTTCAAGGAATAAGTTATGATTTCATTAAAAACTATATATTTATATAATCCTTGTTCCATTCAAAAGGGGTTTAGAATAATACAACCATCTAATGCTAGAAATATAAACTCTCTCTCACCTATAGTGAAACTTCAACACTATACAACAACCTTACAACTATAGTAATGTCAAACTACTGTTAGGAGTATCAAATATAGGCCATTCAGATTGGAGTACAAATAAAATCACATGAGATTTCAATAACCCTGCCTGACTATGACAAGGATTCTAGTCCATTGTTAGAGGCAAAATTGCATTCGTAGACTCTCGGATACGAGAAGCAATTTTAAATCCTAGTAGAGTAACCCTATCCAAGTGAAATCCTTATGACACCTAGAGGAAAATGAGGGAAATAATGTTCAATGGAACCTGGTTACGAGACCATTGGGCCCTTCAATTAATTATGGAAAAACTACAACGTTGAATCTCACCTACAAATGGGTATACACAAGAAAAACAAGAGAATTAGGGTAAATATTTATGAAATGCATTTGGATAATCGATAGAGAAATCAATAATCACACATAACTTGAGTAGAGAATTAGAAGTGCCTCACTAGAGACTCCTGTCTAGGAGAATATAAATTAGAAGTAATATCTTACAAAAATCAGAAGGAAATCGAATCAAAATGACTAGGAACAAACTCCTCACCTTAGCAAGACTGATAACCAAGCTAGACTCGTGTCCTCTTAAGGAAAGGAGGTGCTCACCAAAACCCCATTAACATGGATGAGAGGTGGCTATGAGTATGACAGTTAAACAAAAAAGTTATAAGCTTAAAAAAAATTAGTGTATCTTTATACTTAACAAATTAACCTAAGACAACGAAGAACAGTTGAACATGTCACCTATGTCATCGAACTATTAGTGCTGAAGTAGAAGAGGGCATTGTTGTAGAGGTACAACGCTTCTCTAGAATCTGGTAACTATGTTGACAAAGCCAATAACCCACTATGGAAGAGGGAAAAGCTCCTATATGTAAACTTGAATGAAAATGAGCATGCATTAATCAATACAGGAGGTAAGTGGTTATCTAACTTTATAGGCACAAAATATCCATCAAAGGCAACAAATAAATGAATAGAAACCATTACTTATGACAATAGTAAATTAAGGGAAAAGCAAGAACCGCCCATCATAAATCAATCTAGTTAACAACAGGAAATCATCTAGTATGTGTAGTAGAGTTGCAAAGCTCCACTAGGGTAAGAGAGGAGTAGAATGAGCTCAGAATTTAGCATCGCAAAGGAGGGATAGTTACCTAAACTAACCCAAACCATTTCTTATTGTTTATTGTGATCCTGACTGGATCCATGATGGGTCAAATGATACGTCAAACCTGTGGATGGGACATGTCTCCATGTGGGATAAATCCTAATGCGTGACAACTCATTTTCTCGAAAGTTCATGTGTAAGTAAACTGAATATTGGCAAGGTTTCAAAACATCTATAATATTGCAATATATATTTCAAAATGACCTTAAATATTCCAATATGAACACCATAATACATTGTTGTATGGATTTCCATCAACAATATAACCTACATAATGTTATTTCCTTCCACACGAGACAAGGGAAATTTAAATTAGGATGAAATTTTGGTAATATGAACCATCACACATAGATAGGTAAAGGAAGGGTTGATAAATTCCTCATGGGTTAAGGGGGATTAATAACCTTTGACTTTAAAAAAAAGAAAACAATTAACTTATGACAGGTATCCGTGATGGAAAATAATAATAAATAAAAAAATAGGATGTTCCTAGGGAGATGTTACAAGTGGTATCATAGTTGAAGGGCTCAACATTTTGGCCTGTTTAAGGATAAATAACAACAAACTATGTTGTGTTTCATAGTACATAGTAATTTGAAGATGTTAGCCTTTGCTATAGGACCAAATTTTGCACCCTTACCTAAATAAAATCTTGAATACGAGTACGATTAGGTTAAAACTTCAGTCCATATTCACTATGTTGTGAGGGTAGGAATCATTAATTGAGAACTAGCAATGAGAAAAACAAATTGAAAACAAATACTTATGAGTAACTTAAGTTATGAAATATTGATGGAAATTATTACTTACAAAAATGGCATGTTGGGCACTTAAGGGAGTAATGACTGTTTGGGAGATGTAACTAGTAATTTATATTCCACTATTGTTGGATCATAAGCGAAGAAATAAGTTCATGATATGTAACAATGGAAAATATATGCATAAACAAATCAGGAGACATATACATATTAATAAAGTAAAACAACATTTCCATATTGTTAAACAACTATAAGTATCAGAAAGGTATAAGGAAAAAAAAAACAAGGGGCTACGGATTGCATATGAAAACACCCTAGAAGTTTAAGGTTATCAACATGATGGTTGCTTTTTTTTAGTTTCAAGTCTCTTTTATTACTGCAAAAAAAAAAAAAAAAAAACTTATATTTCTATATGTAATTTATATGACCAATAATCATAAAGATCTAGTATAGATTGTTGAGAATGGAGATCATAGATATAAAAGGGAGTAAAAGATACTATTGGTGCCAAGTAAACAACATTTAATTCTTATATAATATACACTTAGAAAGTAACCACTCGATGGACTACCTCTTCGCACATATAGGATTTTGACCAGGAACCTGGTAAATGAGGGAGTAGTAAAGTAAATTTTGAAATACAATAAAAGAATAAACTTATCTATGTATGAGAAGCAAGCTTAAAAATGAAGAGACTATAACCACATTGGGGAAAACACTCATAATGTGTGCATTGTAAGTTAAAAGAAGATTTTGAAAAACCCAACACAAAATACACACACACACGCACACACATAACCAAGTTTATATAGGAGTTAGAAAAAGGAATTCGGGTGTACGGTATATTGGTATACCCAAGGAGGCCGACTGGGTATACTTAAAAATAAATTTTGTTAATAGTGAATAGAGATACAAAACATTTATAAGTACAAGACAATGTATAAATAGGAGCCAACCGAGGTTATATTGAGTGATTGGCAGAAATGGTTAGAATCCTTTTTACCCATTAAGCATTGGTGAGTGAAATAAGAGATATTGACAGTGTTAGCAATACACATTGTAGGGGGTACAAAACATGGTACCCGTATGGTAACAATAGAATATTTTATATAGAACAAAAAAAAAACTATATGTCCATAGTATAATTTAGGTATAAACAAGACCAACCTAGTAATATCCAACTGGTGCGAGTAAACTTGGACTTCAAGGTTGTTGGGAAAGTGTAAAGTAATGAACCTGTCTCGCTGAAAGTATTTTCGTTAAAGAAGTCATCAAAGACTGGTTACAACAATAGAATAATTGGTGCAAACCATCAACATGGAGGTTTTTGAAAGGAAAATAATTGAGAATTGTTTCTTGTTTAAAATATGCTAAATGAAGGCAAGTTGTGATAAGTTATCATAGTAACTTCTGTAGGGAAATAAGATTAGTCTTAGAATAATAAAGTGAGCATTATACCTGAAATTACCTCAAGGTACTAAATAAACATAGAAGCGACTCGAAATAGTGTTGCTAATACTTAGAAATATATCAACTTTACACCAAAATATAAAAAAGTATAAGTAAGCAATATCAGTGTCATTTTCAAGAATATGGGAATCCTTTAGGAAAGGAATTTAGATATATTTCCAATTTCCTGCACCTGCTAGGTGTAGGGGGCTTAAGATTATTGTCAGTTACAAACTTACGATACCAAATTGTGGATGATTTTCTAATTGGTTTAATTCATAACCACCTCACTATTATAAATTTCAAATATGATCGAAGTTGAGATGACAAAAGAATAATGGTTGACAAACTGTTAATTGTATTTCTGATGATTAGAGATTTGATCTGAGTTGGTATAATAGGATAAATCGAAATAGATGCAGACTAGATTCCATGAAAAATCTAGCAAAACTATACATACATATATATATATATATAATATATAATATATATATATATATATATATATATTATATATATATATATATATATAATATATATATATATATATATATATATATTTTAAGGCCAAGTAGTACATTGGTAAGTTACGAAAAAAATAAATAAATAAATAAAATAAAATAAATAAATCTGCTGGAAAAGGAAACATAGGAAATATGTTGGATAGCATACACACGACAATGAATGTGAATATTAAATAGTTTAATATATTGTATTAATGGGAATGGAAGGAATGATGATGGTTATATGTAAAAAAATGATTACAAATAGGCAGATAGCCGAGTAAGGTAACTAAGGAAATGTGGCGTGTGATTAAAAAATAAAATTAAAACTATGGTTAAAATAATGTTTGAAGCATGTTGGCATAAGCTTTACTTATGCTTGTTGACGTGTGAAGTGCTAGCATAGAAATTGCAGTATACCACTAATCAAGGGTGCCCCAACTAAGTACTTTAAAGAACTTCAAAATGACTTTATACACACAAATGTAATTTTGTTAAAAAAAATAATTAGAATGAGAAAATACTTACACATTCATTATGTTAAGATCACCAAAACTGACATGATGTGCTAAGGTACCTGATAGGAACGAGAGCTACAAAGAGGAAATGACCCCATGTGACCCCATGTAATCTCTGGAAAGCTTAACTGATAAGTTTCATAAATAGAAAAGAATGTAACCCTTAGAAGAGAATTGAAAGAAACTCATGGGTGAGGTGTATCAAAGAAATATGTTGTAAGGTGGGCAGATTATAATTTTTTTGTTATCTTTTATTAATTTTAGACATGCCTGCGTTATTCTTCAACATGTCCTTTTATTGTCAGGGTAGTTTCTTTAGAATTACATTGTGCTTTTAAGCCTTGATGGTTTAATGGAGAAGAACAGAAGGAAGGGGATTATTGAGTGGATGGTACATTAGAGATATGGGCCATTTTCATGTTGGGCTAAAATTATTTTTATTAACAATCATAGGACCTTACAAGTCAGACGTATTAAGTAACATGTTGTTGAAAGAATAAATAACATGTTATGAACCATATATAGGAAGGAACCATCCTATAGTAATATAACGAGTTGAGACAGTCAATACACCTGCGAGTGCAAAAGGGAGATATTTTGTGACTATGTGCAGAAGCTAAATTACATATAACTTTAATCAATGACCTATAAGTAGGATAACAAGGGCCATATTTGAGAGGATTTGCTAAGTGGGCTCTTGGTTTTGTGCTAAACGAAAATAACCCAAAATGGGTCTAACTAAGCTTACTTGGATAACAATGTAGTCGCCTTGAAACAAGATAGGAAAAAGGAAGTTATCTTAAACTTACTCTTGACTAATGCACCTGTAACTTTTCAAATTAAAATGGAAGCATAATCATGCTACGAAGTACGACAATACACTAGTGGCAATCTATCATAAAAGATAAGAACAAAAAATGGTTTTGAATTATTACTACCTTTATGTAAATAGTGCAAATGGAAGTCATACTTCCATGGTATGGAATTTACAACAAAACCACATGGTGGGACCTGTGTCAAATAGTATACGCATAGGGTGAGTAAAAATGATTCACTGTTATTATTTGTAAATTTACAATAATACTGCTAACTTTCGTGGAGTGTAGGTTACTAACCCTTGTTGGGTTGTGATGCACTTTAATGACCCTGGCTAGGTACATAAACAAAAACTGATGGTGCTCATAATAAAGTGTGACATGACTATATATATGCTTCTTAGATCGTGATTGATGGATAACTAATGAGAGCATTTTGCAACTGTGAATGTAGGTCAAACCTCTATGCAATCTCGATCAGAGGAAAATTATGTTATGGAAGCAAGTTATCATCCAGGTTGAGGTGCAGTGGAAGCACTTTTAGCTGGAAGAGGCTACTTATGAGGATGAAAATTTTATTTGGAAAGCATATCTCAACCAGTTCCATAGGCTAGAATACACCAAGGATAGTGTTTCACTCAAGGTGAGGTAGGAGAGGTAACACCCCTTGGTAAGAAGATAAATAATTGAATTACTTTGTTGAGTTACTTGGATCATGAAAAAGGGTCTAGTTTTATTAATTAAAAAAAAAAATAGCCAGCTATAAACTTACGGGGAAATAATGTTATAGTAGGTTTCATATTCCAAAACAATTGAAGATAGTTATGGGAAGAGGAGGTTTCTGACCCAAACTCCTCTCCCTAGAGATTAAATATCTCAGATGGAAAAGGAAGCTAAGAGGGAGAAGGAAATTACTTGAGGCAACCTTGCGGAGTGAGAATATAAGACTAAACCCTCTAGAGGGACGTTGCATAGGGAGGTAGGACGCTGTCAAGATACAAATTTCTAGAGCTGGTTGGCTAGTCGAACTCCATATGAAGCCTAAGTTCTCAGATTCAAGGCCCTAGACTATATTTGGTTGGGACCAAGTGGTCTTAGGTGAACCTGTGAGGGTTCTTGACCTGAAACTATTCTAGATACGAAATTGGATTCGGGGGGGTTTCAGTAGAAGTATTGATTCTTGTAGGTTGGGTGGAGCATTCTACACCCTATGGTTTTATGGTTGACAAGAGAAAGAAACATATAAGAATTGAGTAAATTTTCTTTCTGCTTATTATTTATAGAAATGAAAATATGTTGTTTTTCTTTTTGTCTTTAAAGGATTCAAACTGCAGTTATATTGTGCAAATATTAGAACTATGATTATTCTGTTAAAGAATGAATTAGGTTTATGCTAAGAAGCATGCTTTAACCACTGTGATTACATTATGAAGTACAAGTTTTGGGATTGAAATTGTAAAGTATGACGCAAAAGGTCAAAAATACTAAGAGAAAGAGGTTAAATAGAAAAGGAACTTCATCTTCTGAGGAATTTTGGGTTAGTTCGTAGGCTAAGCCAAGGCTATTAGAAGCCTACGAACAATCTCTCATTCCTACTTATAGTTTAATTAGAATTAAAAAAAAAAAAAAAAAATAAATTATAAGCAATGTGACAACAACTACTAATTTTTAATGTCAAATTGTTACATCCCTATAATACTAGTGATTCCCCCATTACTATTCTCATTTTATCCCTTATTGTTATTGTTGTGCCCCTATTGTCCCGATATTGTTATTATTGTTCCCCATAGAAGCCCACTATTGTTATTTTTGTGCCCTTATATTATTATTGTTATGTTGGCTTGATTATATTGTGACCCCTTATACTCCTATATATAGAAAGGAGGCTTTGTCATTTGTATCATCCAAGAATTGTTCATTTGTGTAATTTAAAGGAGGTTGCCCCCTCGAAGAGGCTGATTTTTAAGTCATGGATCTATCTTTTCTTCTATTTTGAGAGTTGGTTGCATAACAAACATAACCATCATACTCCAAACAAGAGAAGAAATTTATGCATGTAAACCATTGTAAGATTTCTGAACTAATATTATTGGTTATGAAGATATACAAGAATACAAATAGTCTGAGCATCTACCGGTTCCAGTAAAAGAATATTGTTATCATTTACAAAGAAAAGAGCTTGAATAAACTGTCTAAAACCACATTCTATGGAAAAATAATATTCAACACAATATAATCGGAAAAGCTACACAAAAATTTTAAACAACATCTAGTAATTTCCAGTGGAAAGCATAAAAAACCACAAAAGAATCCCAAAGAAAATTCTTTCAAGGAATAAGTTATGATTTCATTAAAAACTATATATGTATATAAAATTTGTTCCATTCAAAATGGATTTAGACTAGTACAACCATCTAGTGCTAGAAATATAACTCTCTGTCACCTATAGTGAACCTTCAACACCTATAAAACAACCTTACAACTATAGTAATGTCAAAATCCTGATAAGAGTATTGGTTGTAGACCATTCATATTGGAATGCAAATAAAATCACATGAGATTTTAATGACCATGCATAACTATGACAAGGAGTTGGTTATTCTAGTCCATTGTTGGAGGTGAAATTTCATTCATAGATTCTCAGGTATAAGAAGAAATTTCAAATCCTAGTAGAGTAACCCTAGTCGAGTGAAATCGTTGTGACACCTGCAAAAAAATAAAGGAAATAATGTTAGAATGGAACCTAATTATGAGACCATTGAACCCATCTCGAATTAATTATGGAAAAACCACAATGTTGAATCTCACCTGTAAGAGGATAGAGACAAGAAAAACACGAAAGAGCATTAGGGTAAATATTTTTGAAATACATTCAGATAATCAATAGAGAAATCGAGAATCACACTTGACCTGAGTAGAGGACAGGAAGTGCTTCACCAGAAACTCTTGTCTAGGAGAATAGAAATTAGAAATCATATTTGAGAGGAATCAGATGGAAATCAAATCAAAATGATTAGGAATAACAATAACTCCTCACCTTGCCATGATCGATAACCAAACTAGACTTGTGGCATCTCAAGTAAAGGAGGTCCCCACCAAAACCCCAGCAACATGAATGAGAGACAGTTAGGAGTTTGATAGTTAAAAAAAGTTATAAGCTTAAAAAAAAATCAATGTACTTTTATACTTAACCAATTAACCTAAGACAGAGAAGAACAGTTGAACAAGTCACCTATGTCGTCGAACTCTTGGTGCTTGAATAGAATAGGACATTGTTGTGGAGGTAAAACACTTCTCTAGAATCTGGTAACTATGCTGACAAAGCCAATAAACAAAAATGGAAGAGGGAAAATCCCCTATATATAGAATTGAATGAAAATGAGCATACATTAATCAATACAGGAGGTAAGTGTCTATCTAAGTTTATAGGTGTAGAATATCCATCAAAGACAACAAATGAATGAATAGTAACTCTTACCTCTGGAAGCAATAAATTAAGGGAAAAGCAATAATTTCCCATCATAAATCAATCCATTTAACATAGAAAATAATCTAATTTGTGTCGTAGAGTTGCAGAGATCCACTAGGGTAAGAGAGGAGTAGAATGAGCTCAAGATTGAGCGTGACAGAGGACGGTTAGTTCCCTCAACTAACCCAAACCATTTCTCACCATTGATTGCGGTCATGATTTAGATCTATGATGAGTCGAATGACATGCCAAATTTGTGGATGGGACACATTTCCATGTGGGAGAAATCCTTATGCATGACAACTCAATTTCTCGAAATTTCAGGTGTAAGTAAACTGAATGTTGGCAAGGTTTCAGAACATTTGTAATATTTCAATATATATTTCACTATGACCTTAAATATTCCAATATGAACACCATAATACACCATCATGTGGATTGTCATCAACAATATTACCTACATAAAGTTATTATCTTCCACATGAGACAAGGGAAATTTAAATTTGGATGAGCTCATAAACAATATAACCTACATAAAGTTATTTCCTTCCACATGAGACAAGGGAAATATAGATTTGGATGAACTTTGTAATATGAACAACCATGCATAGAGAGGTAAAGGAAGGGTTCATGAATTGCTCGTGGGTTAAGGGGATTAATAACCTTTAAATTTAAGAAAAAAAAACAATCAACTTATGACTGTATCATGATGCCAAATAAAAACAAAAATTAGGATGTTCCTAGGGAGATGTTACAAGTTGCCTTAGGGCGAAATATTTGCTGGAGCATTGATAAATGTTGGTGCTTCAGGCTGAGTACTAGATCCATAATTTGAGTCACACACAAGGAAACGCTCTACCCGAGTTAATTTGACCACGGTGTTATCCAGAGTGTATAGAATATGCTTAATTTCCTCCTGTCCTGCAAATAAGTTATTAAATTATTATAAAGAATCAAATTCCCCATTATTAATTATGGAAAAGTTATTATTAAAACTACTTGCTATACTATAGAAAAATCAAAACTTTTTGTTACTATATGGAAAAAAATACTAAAAAATATATATATATATATATATATATATATATAGATGGTAAAATTTTAAATGTACTGATCAATATTGAAATTTTAAAAATTTAATTAAATGTTCATTATGATGTGAAAATTTTAAAAATGTTAGTAATGACAGTTAAAAATGTGAAATACCTGCTAAATTTAACCACTAACTTTGCAATTTATTTACGTATGGGATTCCAATTTTAAAAAAATAATTAAATTTCATTAATGATGTGCAAATTTAAAAAAAGTTAGTAATGATTGTTAAAAAAGTGAAATACCCGCTAAATTTTACCACTAACTTCATATTGCAATTTATTTATTTATGGGATTCCATAATAAATGGGCATTGTCGACTGTGGTGGCAAATTTGGGTGGACGACAAAATTGCTAGAATAAGTCATTTTTTTCTCAACAAATCTAACAAAATGAGTGTTTGAATCATGTTTTTGATGGTGGAAATCGATTCAACACCATCAAAAACCCTTGGGGCACCCAAAATCTTGAAACTTGATAGTTGTCCTAAAATTTATGCTAGATTTTGTCAAAATCTTGCTGGAAATTCCATTGTTTCCCGGGGAAATTTTAAGCCTCTTTAATAAATCAAATACTAAATCAATAAAAAAATTACCCTGTCAAACTTGTAATTGTAATAAATCAATTTTAAATTTTAGAAAAATTAACTCAGAAAATAAACCATAAAATTTTTCTAAAATTCCCATTTATAAATTATTCCTATTTAAACCACACTCATAAAATACTAAATACACATTACCATTTTAACCAATATTTGGCCATGATGTCATCCATATTGTATATAATATCCTAGATAATACGCTTAATTTCCTCGTGCAAATAACTAATAATTAGTTATGTAAAAAATCAAAATTTCTTTTATTAATTATGGGAAAGTTATTATTAAAACTACTTGCTGTATTATATAAAAATCAAAATTTTTGTTACTTTATGGAAAAATCAATCTATATATCGAAATTTTAAAAAATTAATTAAATGTCATTAATGATGTGCAAATTTAAAAAATGTTAGTAAATCACAGTTAGAAATGTGAAATATCGGATTCCATAATAGATGGGAATTGTCCACTGAGGCAACAAATTTTCCGGTACAACAAAAATAGCTAGCCATTTTTTTCTCAACAAATCTAACAAAGTCATGTTTTGGGGCAGCCAAAATCTTGAAAGTTGAGAGTTGTGGGAAATTTGATTGTTTTCCGGGCAATTTGTGCCAGATTTTGTCAAAATCTTGCCAGAAATTCTATTGCTTTCGGGGCAAATTTGAAGTTTCGTTGCCGTTTTAACCAATATTTAGATAATTGTCTTTAAGTGAGGTTTTTTAGAGTTTATAGTGGATTTGTGGCTGGAATATGGTGAAAAATAATTGTGTTGAAATCTTGATTTGTGTTGTTTAAACTTATTTTTTAACTCCATATATGAATTCAACACTTTGAAAATCTTTGAGACACTTTTATTGTAAAAAGTTCACCCGTCAAACTTGTGATTTCAATAAATTACACCTAAATAATAAACAAATTAGATAAAAAAATATACAAAAAAACTTTTCAAAAAATCTCACCGAACACCATTAGGACAACAACCAGTTCACCATTGGGACAACAACCAGTTCATTGTCTGAGAAAGAAATGGAACGACTTTAACCAAATTACATATTATATATATATATGGGGAAAAGCTTTTCAAAAAATCTAACTTATAAACAATTCCCACTTATAAATTACTAAATACGCGTTACCATTTCAACCAATTTTATATTTAGACCAGACTGGTAAAGTACGAAGTACATGTGTGAAATGGTGTGAGTACCATGAACCACCCATTGTGAAAAATTAGGTGCGAAGGGTAGGGTTGGCCATATAAATGGGAGTGAGTTATATTATATCTATCAATAAACCTGCCAAAAAGTTTATAATTTTATTTTATAGGCTAATTTAGATCCATTTTGTTTAGAGATATTAAAATTATATTTTAGTATTAAATTTAATAATAATAATAATATTTTAATATTAATATTAAATTTAATAATACTTCTTAATATGGTATGAGATGATAACCAGATTTATAATAAGACTATATCAAATTAATATTTTCAAATATTACAATTTTTATATGGAAATTAAAGATTTTAATATATTAGTCATTTTACAAATATTTAATTAGAAGAAATATTAAAATATTTATATTGTAGTTTTTTAATCTATATGGTTACTTTTATTTTAGTTTTACATAGACATTAATTTTATTATTATTATCATTGGAAACGTGAGATACTTACACATGGACTCATATTGAATTGATTCATCCCCTCATACTGGATAATTGGTGAATGGTATAAAACGAGCTTAGATCCATTTTAATTTTAGATCTATCAAGGGTCGAGAGGGATCAAATCTCCAAACCTCTTTTTTGAGTGCAATGCAAAACATGATGAAAGGTTTGCACATCAAGAGATTTGATCCCTCTTAGGGCTTGATAGATTCAGAGATTTGGTCCTTCTAGGCACTTGATAGATCTAGAATTAAGATGGATCTATGATGGTTTCTGTGATGCCCTGCTGCTTGCGAATCACCCGGGAGCGCCCACCGAACGGATGAGTTGAACAAAACGAAGGTGTGCAACCAAATAGGCGAGACATTATGTGGCGGAAGTGCAGTTGCACGTTTATAGGCGAGCGAGTCATAACTCAACTCGCGAGCCGACCGAACAAAGATTGCGATGGGCGATCTAAGGAGGGGGTAGTCCCATGAGTTGGGTGGGCCGACCCACCTCTTAAACGAGTTTGCAATGTAAAGGCAAGTAGGCCGGGTGGCACAACTCGCCCATCATGCCATATATATTGGCAGTGTGGTTGGGTGGAAAAACCATTCGCTCAATGAACATTCCAAGCGAATCACTGAGGATACAAGAAGTGCGAAAGGGAGGTGCGAGCCGCAACAAAGGCGCAGCTCATGCGCTAGCACCGCGGGCAAGTCTTGTGGAAAAGAGGTGAAGAGCACGGGTGGAAGTTGGTGAACACGAGTGTAAGGCAGAGTCAGGCGACGGGCCACACGAAGGTGTGCTCGCTGGCAAGTTGAGGCACATGGGTGACCCGCGCTTGGGCACCCACCAATCGACACGAACGAAGGGCGGATGGGCGACCCGAGTGAGGATGCACCGTGCACGTCGGGTGAGTGTTTAGGTAGAAAGTTTCTAAGTGTGGATTGCGGGTGGAGGTGTGACCAACGTGCAAGGTGTGAACAAGTTAGTGCGCTCGGTGGCAAACAACACAGTTGTAAACGTCGGTGGAGCTTTTGCTCCCGGTCATCTATATTTTCATAAACTCATAATAAAAGATTATTATTACAAATGATGGTGTCTTCTTTGCTCTGTTGAATGTTATAATGTTAATGGATTTCGCACATTAATATTGTTGATTAAAGATGATGAATGTTAGGCATAGTTCACAAAGTAACTTAACAAATGAACATGTTAATTACTTAGGCAGTGCCGCACGGTTGCCAATTAACGAAAAAAGAAATTAGGGTGTAACAAATGGTATCTGCAGAGAACAAACATGTATGCAGGAAAAAGTGATGGAGAAATCGTGGATTAACAGTCTGGGTTTTGTGGACTTGGTGGTTCATGGTAAGACCATCCAAGCTTTGGTGGACACAGGGGCCACTCATAACTTCATGACGACACGGTTAGCAAGAGAGGTTGGACTGATGATCTTCCCATCGAATGTGGAAGTCAAGGCATTGAAATCTAGAGCTAAAGTGGCGAGTTTGGCACACGAAGTGCCCATGCAGATGAAAGACTGGAAGGGTTAGTTAGACTTCATGGTGATGGAGATGAATGACTTTGATATGATATTGGGGCAAGATTTCCTGAAGGGCAACAAGGCAATTGTTGTCCCCTTCTGTGATGAGGTGTTGCTGGTTGGACAGTCACAATCTTGGACTTTGCCCACTCATAGGCAATGGCAGGAAGTCAAGGTGCAACATGTTTCTGCACTAAGTTTAGAGAAAGCAATGAAGGAATCAGACATGGAGACATATGCGGTGATGTTAAAGGGAGCCGGAGGTGATAGAGTGGGGACGCCTGTTTCAGCTAAGATTTATGAGGTATTGGCCAAATATGCAGATTTGATGCCGGATGAGCTACCAAAGAAACTTCCACCAAGGCGTGCAGTGGACCATAGCATTGAGCTTGAGCGAGAGCAGCAACCTCCGGCTAAAGCAGCTTATCGATTGTCGGGACCTGAGTTGGAAGAATTGAAACGACAGTTAAAGGAGTTAATTGATGGAGGTTTCATCAGACCTTCAAGGTCCCCCTATGGTGCTCTGTTATTGTTCCTATGAAAGAAGGATACGAATGAGCTACGGATGTGCTATGATTACCATGACCTTAACAAGCAGATAGTGAAGAACATGTATCCTTTGCCATTGGCTGCTGATTGCTTTGATAAGCTTGCGAAAGCCCGAGTGTTTTCCAAGCTGGACTTGAGGCATGTGTATTATCAGGTGCAGATAGCTGAAGGAGATGAGAAGAAGACCGCGATAGTAACAAGGTATGGTAGCTTTGAATTCCTTGTTATGCCATTCGGGTTGTGCAATGCTCCTGCTATGTTTTTCACTTTGATGAATGATGTTCTACATCTATACTTGGATTCATTCATAGTAGTGTACTTGGACGATATAGTGGTGTACAGTGACAACATGGAGGATCATAAGAAGCACTTGGTGATGGTGTTCGAGGCATTGGAGGAAAATCAGTGCACTTGAAGAAGTCTATGTGTTTGTTCACTCAGACCAAGATTCCGTTCCTTGGACACATAGTGCGTCAAGGGTACATACAGATGGAGTTGAGTAGAGTGAAGGAAATCGAGGATTGGGTTGAACTGAAGAATGTCCATGATATGAGGGTGTTTTTGGGCATGACCAACTACCAATGGAAGTTTGTAGAGGGGTACTCCAAGGTAACATCATCACTGACAAACCTGTTGAAGAAAGATAAGAGATGGAGTTAGACAAACAAATGTCAGGTGGCGTTTGATGATTTGAAGAAGAGGATGGTTACAACACTGATAACTGAAGTTGCCGAACTTTGAGTGACTATTTGAGGCACACACAGATGCCTTAGATTTTTCCATAGGAGGGGTTCTTATGCAGGATGGGCATCCGGTCATGTATGAGAGTCAGAAGTTGCAGGATAGAGAATAGAGGTATTTGGTCCATAAGAAGGAGATGACTGCAATCATTCACTGTCTTCATGTGTGGAGGTATTACCTAATTAGGAAGCCATTTGTTGTCAATATCGACAACGTTGCAGCAAGTTATTTTGCATCACTACCGAAGCTTTCTACAAAGCAATCTCATTGGCAGGACTTCTTGGCATAATTCAACATGACTATTGAGTATAAACTAGGGAGACTCAATGTGGTAGTAGATGCCCTTAGCAGGAAGGGACAACTTGCAACAATGGAAGGAGAAGACTAGGTAGCAAGGAGTAGGAGTCAAGTTCAGATGTTAGAAGTGATGCAGAATAAGCTCAGGGAAAGTGTTGAGACTGATACTCAGGTGCAGAATATAGTGAAGCAGATAAGGGAGGGGAAAACACAGAAGTTCTTTCTTCAAGATGGATTCTTGTTCTTCGGAAACTGAATGTATAATCCAAAGCCATCTGGCCTCAGGAGGCACCTTTTGAAGGAGTGCCATGACTCACCATGGGCTGGCCACCTAGGGCAGTGTCGTTCTTTGGCATTATTGGAGAGAGGATTCTTTTGGGAGAAGATGTGGGAGGATGTAGAAGAGTATGTACATACGTGCATCATTTTTCAGTAGGACAAATCGGATACTCAGAGGTAAGGAGATCTGTTGCAGCTTTTACCGATTCCTGAGAGACCATGGATGAATGTCTCGATGGACTTCATTACTCAGTTGCCATAGGTACAGGGGTATAACGGGATAATGGTCATGGTTGATCGGTTTTCCAAGTATATTGTCTTTGTTCCAACAAAGATGCCATGTGGAGCCGAGCGGACTGCAGAGTTGTTCTTTAAGAATGTAGTGAAGTATTGGGGGATGCCATTAAGCATCGTGTCGGACTGAGATTTGCGATTTACAGGCAGATTTTGGACCACATTGTTGAAGTTAGTCGGAACAAAGTTGTTGATGAGTTCAAGTTACCATCTGCAAGCAGATGGACAGACCGAGAGGATCAACACATTGCTGGAGGATTACTTGAGACATTATGTGACAGTTGATCAAAATAATTGGCCTGAACTCTTGGATATAGCTCAGTTTAGCTACAACATTCAAAAGAGTTCCACGAAGAGGTACAATCCATTTGAATTGGTGAATAGACAGATGCCAGTCACACTGCATACCGTAGTGACAAGAGGTTTGTTGAGGAGTCCTCATGTGAAGAAGTTCATAAAGGCTTGGGATGAGACCTTGGAGTTGGCATGATTGCGCTTACACGAAGCTGCAAGGAGAATGAAGAAATGGGCAGATAAGGGAAGACAGGATGCACATTTCAGTGTGGGAGATATGGTGTTTCTCAAGATTACTGGAGATCAGTTTCAACTGCCTAAGGGGACTACGAGATTGTTGACGGGGAAATATGACGGGCCATTCCAGGTGAAGAAGAGAGTGGGGGAAGTTGCTTACGAGGTGGAGCTTCCACATCATATGCATATGAAACATCCAAATTTCCATATGAGTCAGTTGAAGAGATGCAGAATTGATGTTGATCATCTAGAGAGGGTGGAACCACTAAGGGGACCAGCCATGATTGTGGACAAGCCACATCTTGATATGGACAAGATTCTGAGTTGTCAATCTACAGGGATTGGTAGCCACATACGATGGGAATTTCTTGTTAGATGGAAGAATGCACCGGAGGAAGATAGCTTGGAAACTGAGGACTCACTTTGGAGATGGAAGCGAAAGATTGCGAAATATGATAGGAAGTTACGAAGGAGAGCTAGATTTCCAGGGACGACAATGCTTTCGGGTTGGGGAGAATGTAATGCCCTGTAGCTTGCAAGTCGCCCGGGTGTGCCTACTGAATGGACGAGTTGAACAAAACAAAGGTGTGTGACCAAACAAGCGAGACATTATGTGGGCGAATTATGGTTGCACATTTATAGGCGGGCGAGTCATAACTCAACCCGCGGGCTGACGGAACAAAGATTGCGATGGGCGAGCTAAGGAGGGGGTGGTCCCACGAGTTGGGCGGGCCAACCCACCTCTTGAATGAGTTTGCAATATAAAGGCAAGTCGGTCGAGCAAGTGAGACGAGTCGGCCGAGTGGCACGACTCGCCCACTGTGCCATATATATTGGCGGTGCGGTTGGGTGGAAAAACCATTCGATCAATGAACATTCCAAGTGAATCACCGAGGATACAAGAAGTGCGAAAGGGAGGTGTGAGCCACAACAAAGGCGTAGCTCATGCACCCACACCGCGGGCAAGTCTTGTGGAAAAGAGGTGAAGAGCGCGGGTGGAAGTTGATGAAAATGGGTGTAAGGCAGAGTCAGGTGACAAGTCGCACAAAGGCATGCCCGCCGGCGAGCTAAGACACATAGGCGACCTGCGGTTGGGTACCCACTGAATGACACGACCCAAGGGCAGACGGCTGACCCGGGTGAGGACGTGTCGTGCACGCCGGGTGAGTGCTCAAGAAGAAAGCTTCTAAGTGTGGATTACGAGCGGAGGTGCGACCAACGTGCAAGGTGTGCATGAGTTGGTGCGCCCGGTGGCAAATGACATAGTTGTAAATGTTGGTGGATATTTTGCTCCCGATCATCTATATTTTCATAAACTCATAATAAAATATTATTATTGCATATGATGGTGTCCTCTCTACTGTGTTGAATGTTTATGTTGAATATTATAATGTTGATGGATTCCGCACATTAATATTGTTGATTAAAGATGATGAATGTTAGGCGTAGTTCACAAAGTAACTTAACAAATGAACATGTTAATTACTTAGGCAGTGTCGCACGGTTGCCAATTAACAAAAAAGGAATTGGGGGTGTGACAGTTTCAGTCGTGTGTGGCCAAAGAAAATCTAGCGAACATATGACTAACTAATCTTATCAATAATATGTAAATTCATTTAATATTAATATAAACATTTTAAATATGCTAAATATGTCTCAGATTAATCTCGTCATTCTAATTTAATTTTTTTTTTGTTATCTCAATTTGTTAAGATGATAAATATTGTTAATAACTTTAATGATGAAAAAATGATGATCGAACATATGATTAATTGTATCAATAATATGTAAATTCATTTAATATTAATATAAACATTTTAAATATGCTAAATATGTCTCAGATTAATCTCGTCATTCTAATTTAATTTTTTTTTTGTTATCTCAATTTGTTAAGATGATAAATATTGTTAATAACTTTAATGATGAAAAATGATGAAATAAAAATTTTGAATATAAAGTGACAATGTAATAATGTTGAATGATAGAAAATGTGAATAATAAGAATATAGTCAATTACAAATACTCTTCATGGTGATTAATCTCAAACTATTTTCTTATACTATTCTTATTGTCACCCTTGTTACTTTTGTAATCTTTTCATATCTATTGGCATCTTTTCATATCAATTATATAAAAAAGGAAAGGTTAAATCATAAACCACTTAAATATTTAGCTATCGATTATATAAAAAGGAAAGGTTAAATCATAAACCATTTAAATCTTTAGCTTGAGCTATTGTAGTAAACATCATACATTGTCTCTCCTTCTCTCCAATATTACTAGGTTGAATTACTATAACAAAAAAATCAATGTACATTGTCAATAGTTTTTTGTGCTTACATGAAATCAATGCCCAATGTTAATCCAATCACTTTAAAATCAATATACCATCATAAATCAACATCTACATTGAAATCAATGCATCTAATGAAGAAATCATATAAGATTAGAAAATAACATTTACACTAAAATCGAAGCATCTAAAGCAAGAAATCAAATAGGATTAGAAATCAACATTTATACTCAAATCAATGCATCTAGTGCAAGTAATAAAATATGATTATAAATAAAAATCTACACTAAAATCAATGCATCTAGTGCAAGTAAGCAAATAGGATTATAAACCAACATTGACACTAAAATCAATTAATCTAGTACAAGCAATAAAATAGGATTAGAAATCACCATCTACACTGAAATCAATGCATTTAGTGCAAGCAATCAAATAGGATTAGAAATCATCTAAATTGAAATCAATGCATCTAGTGCAAGAAATAAAATATTATTAGAAATCAACATCTACATTGAAATCAATGCATCGAGTGCAAACAATCAAATAGGATTATAAATCACCATCTACACAGAAATCAATGCATTTAGTGCAAGCAATCAAATAGTATTACAAATCATCTACATTTAAATCAATGCATCTAGTGCATGCAATCAAATGTCATTAGAAATTAACATCTACACTAAAATCAATGCATCCAGTGGAAAAAATCAAATAGGATTAGAAGTCACCATCTACACTGAAGTCAATGCATCTAATGCAAGAAATATTCTTCCCTTTCTCCCCCCTCCATATATATCTATATCTCCCTCCATCTCTCTTTCTTTGTCTCTCTACCTCAAACCCCTAAACACACACGCTCTCTCACTCCATATTAATCAATCCCTTTGTCCCTCCCTCCCTCTCTTCATCTCTCTCTTCTTCCCTCTCTTCACTTTCCATCTATATCTCTATCTCTCTTTGTCTCTCTATATCACCCCAAAAACATACACTCTCTTTCTCCAATCTATCTATCTATCCCTCCCTCCTCCTCTCCCTCTCTCTCTCTCTTCCCCTCCTATCCCTCTCCCTCACTTCTATCTCTCTTCCCTCCTATTGTCATCTCTCCCTCTCTCTCCATATTCCTTATCACTCCCTCTCCCTCTCTCCAACTCTCTCTCTCTCTATTTATTTCTTCTAGGATCCCTCTCTCTCCCCCTCCAACTCCATATCTCTTTTCCTCCCTCTCTCCACTCTCTCACGTTCTCCCTCTCTTCCTTCCTCTCTCTCTCTATCTCTCTCCCTCTCCCTCCCTCCCTCTTCAACTATGTTACTATATCACTCCCTCTCTCCTCTCTCCTCTCCCCCATTCTCTCCATCTCTCCTTCTTTGTCTCTTTATCTCATCCCCAAACATACACATTCTATCTCCATCTCTCCCTTGTCACTCCCTCTCTCTCTCCACTTCTCACTCTCTATGTATTTATTCTTCCCTCCCTCTCTCCCCCTCCCACTCCATCTACATATCTCTCCCTCTCCCCTCCTCTCTCTCTCTCTCTCTCTCCCTTTCTCTCCTACATCCCTCTCTCCTCCCCCATCCCTCTCTCTCTCTCTCTCTTCTCTCTCTCTCTTCTCTTGCCCTCCAATCTTTCTCTCCCCCATCACTCTCCTCCTCCCTCTCAAGTTTGTCTCACTCTTCCTCTCTCCCTTTCTCTCCTTACCTCCCTCTCTTCTTCCCTCATCTCTCTCTCTTTTCCCTCCAATCCTCTCTCTCTCTCTTTCCCCATCAATCTCCCTCTCTCTCTCTCTTTCCCCATCAATCTCCCTCTCTCTCTCTCTCTCCCCAACTATGTTACTATATCCCTCCCTCTCTTCTTCTCTTTCCTTCTCTCCCCCTTCTCTCTATCTCTCCTTATTTGTCTCTTTATCTCACCCCTAAACATACACACTCTCTCTCCATCTCTCCCTTCTCTCTCCCTCTCTCTCTCCACTTCTCACTCTCTATGTCTTTCTTCTTCCTTCCCTCTCTCTCCCTCCAACTCCATATCTCTATCCCTCCCTCTCTCCTCCTCTCTCGCAAGTCCTCTCTCATACTTCCTCTCTCTCCCTTTTTCTCCTACCTTCCTCTCTCTTCCCCCATCTCTTTCTCTCTTTCTATGCCATCCAATCATTTTACTATCTCCCTCCCTCTCTCCTTCTCTCTCCCCCCCCTCCATCTTTGTGTCTTGCTCTCCCTCTTTTACCTTTCTCTACCTCTCTCTCTCTCTTCATTTGTCATCTCCCCTCTCCTTTAATTTATCTCCATCTCTCTGTTATCACTCCCCCAATCTCTCCACCTGTATCACTCTATGTCTTTGTTCTTTCGTCTCATATATATCTAGAGTTAATATATATCATGGTATATTAACATATATTATAATAACAAATTTAATATTGTATTCCAAAATTATGGAAATTTAATTAGTATTCATATTATAATATATTAATATGAATTACTTAATTTAATAAAAAATAATATTAATATTTAATATTAATATTAGGGTTAGTCATGTTTTTATGCGTGGTACTAATAATAATTTGGCCCATGGTATTTGGCACATAGACTTGGTATATAATTACATGTTAATTTCTAATCCTATTTGATATATTTTTATTTTTAAATAAAACATATGTTTTGAGTTTCCTTAAATATAAAGAGGTTTGTGGGGTAAATATTTAAACATGTTTTATTTATTTACCTTACCTCTTTTTTGAGTGTTCATAAACCTCTTATAGTTTAAATTTATATTGTCTTCATACATAATAATAATTAGATTGATTTTTAAATAGGGCCGAAATTAGATTAAAAATGTTAGCTGTTAAACATTAGGTTTACATTTGCATTTACATGTTTAGGTTTTTATGTGAGATCTACCCCCATACAGGGTTTATAAAAATGTTAAATGTTAAATATTAAGTTTACATTTAGGTTTACGTGTTTATTACGTTTACGTTTTTATGTGAGATCTCCTCCCATACTAGGTTAGATCTCCTCCCATACTAGGTTAATGTTAAATGTTAAACATTATGTTTATGTTTACCTTTACATGTTTAAGTTTTTATGTGAGATCTACTCCCATACTAAGTTAATGTTAAATGTTAAACATTATGTTTACATTTACCTTTACATGTTTATGTTTTTATGTGAGATCTACTCCCATATAAGTTGTAGATCTCTTTACGCAATAATATCTTACACACAAAACCTCATACACTATCTAAAAAAAATTGTTCATATTTTATTCTATATATCAAAATTTACATAAATTAATTTTGTTCATATATCAAAATTTACTAAATTAATTTGTAAAATTAGTTATATTATATTAATATAATATACTTAATAAATAATTATAAAGGTTTATTAACAAAAAACATTTAATTAATAAAACTTTTTATGGTTAACCAACCATCTCCACCAACGGTGGTGAGCACCAAAGGTGGAGCCATCTCATGTACAACGTTCCTTTTAATGTTAAGTGTTTTGTTTATTTAATTTCTTTTGATGAGCAAAACTATTTTTTATTAATGGAATTGCTTACAGCATTGTAAGTTGGCTTTCCCACAACTAAATTTAAAATGATGTTCACGTTTTCAATGGCCAAATTATGTTGACAACAATTACGGAAAGTTCGGTGAACAAGTGGGGTTGCAAGAGGAATTTCGGTCGCATTCAATTCATTCATTAGTGATAACGGACCCACCAGAATTATTACGTGCTATATGTGTCCGGTCCTGGGCAGACCCAATTTCACTACCATCCCTTTCCGAAAGAGGAAGTTGAATAACACCATTTTGTGAGTATTTAGTTTATTTAATCAAACATTACTGTGGCTTAAAAGTTTGTTAAATAAGTTTATTTATTTTGCGAAAATATATTATAAATGGATGTTTTAATTAGTTTTTGTAGAATATGGGGTAAAGACTAAGCATCATATATGCATTGAGGAGGTCTTGGTTATCGTTAGGATTTTTCTTTTTCATCGCTGGAAGTTTAGGGAGGCTATTGAAATTGAAAGGAGGCCGATTAATCTTGACAGGGATGATAGATGAAAAGTCAATAGCTGTTCTTTTTCATCGCTGGAAGTTTAGGGAGGCTATTGAAATTGAAAGGAGGCCGATTAATCTTGACAGGGATGATAGGAATAAAAAGTCAACCAGCTGTTCCATTTCCTCTCATAACAGTAATCATAGATGGAAAATCAAACAACTATTGGATCACTACATTAATCATAGATGGAAAATCACAACTATTGGATCGTACCTTTTTAGCTATTGGATCCCTACCTTTTCCTCTTAGAAATGCTTCCGCCCCTCCTTTTCCCCCTCTTTCCTCTATCTAATACTGGATTTTCTCGCTTCGTCCTCTTGTAATATTTAATTTTTTCCTTGTATTTCCTTCTCTTATTTATCTGTTGTTTTCTTTTTTCTTTTATTTATACAATATTTATCACTGTTATTTATTATTATCTTTATTAATATTATCATGATTTATTTGCAATTTCAATATTATTCCTATTAAGATAAGTTTATATATTTTATTAATGGAAAAAGAAAAGGAAAAATTTCCCTAATAAATATGTTTCTTCTTTTAAACACATTAATATATATTTTAAAATAGTTTTTATTTAATTAAATCATTTAAAGACTATAAGGCTCCAAGAGAGAGATCCAAATCAGGATTTTCTACATCCACATCCCATTCTTTAGAAGGACCACTATTGTATTGGGAGTCTCCTCTTGCAGCCTCATATATTAATATGAATTAAGGCTGATTTTGAGATTTGGATATATAATAAAGGTTGCTTTTGGATATTCCAATATTTTTATTTTCATTATGTGATCATTCATGAGTAAAAATTAAAAATTAAAACTGGAAAATTATTAGTTCTAAAATCATATACTCATCTTTATTAAATTTGGAAATTACTAATTAAGTAAAAACCAATAGGACTTCCCAATATAAAAAATAAACAAATTATTTAGTTAAATAATAATAACAATAAATAAATAAATAAACTACTCCCTCAAAATTTGCCTAAAGCTTCTTTTTAATTTTGATGAAAAGTAAGCACTAGCTTTTTTTTACATCATATTGTATAGGCACCAACCTATAGGAGGCTCAAACCTTTTCTTCTTTGCAAGCACCCACTTCCTAGAAACACTATCTGCCACTATTTACAAGCAACAAACTATTGATATTTTTTAGAAACCTAAGAAGACTCCAAATCCCATGATAAATGATGTCAATACTTGTTCTAAGTGGCTTATTTGATCTTCTCTTTGTAGCACCCTCTCATTTTCTAATCCTCTACAATTTTATTCTACACAACAATTTCTTTTTTCATCCAATCTCCACATACAACCTTTTTTTGGTCCCTTTTTTTTTGTTTATAAGAAGAGCTTCGGCGTAAATCACATAACAAAGACCTTTGTCGACGCGTTTCGAACCAACTAGTGTGGTTCATCGTCAGGACAAGTTGAAGAAACATATCCGGCCTAGCATGTTAAATAGACTGAGCAGAGACTCCAACGGCTAAATAACGGCTAATTTGGACACTAGGGCCCTTTTTTTGTGTTTGCTTTTGAATTTTTATATTTGATATTTTTCCACTAGATTTTTGTGTCCACTATTTCTCTCTTTCTCTCCCATTGTTAATTTGACAAGAATAAGAGAAAAATTCTCAAGTAAAACTCCAAGAATTAGTTTAACCAATCTATTCTCATCAGTTGTTTCTTTTTGCATTCACAATTTGTAGGAGTTAATTCACTTCATATTCATGTCATTTGAGCTTTGCTAGTTACTTCATTTCATATTCATGGAATTTTAAATTCACTAGTATTTAAATTGACACGTCATTGCCTCTAAGTGTTGCCACATGTCACATGGAATTGGCCCACTTGGCCATCCAAAAGATCCAAAATCACCTGCCATGTGTCACGTGTAAGGAGTGTGACATGTCATCACTTGCCACGTCATCACCACTAGAGACTGCCACATCATATACCTTGACAAATTATGTTATTCTATATGTCATTGCTGCCACCTGTATTCCACTTCACAAACCATGCCATTTGTGACATCATTCATCTATATGAAGGAATAATCCATATATTTTTTAGTGTTTTCCTTTGTTAAATTCTCAGAGGGGTGAATGTTAAATTCAAGTTTAAACTTAGTTTATTCATAAATTCATCTTAGATTAAGGTCTTTTTCTGATTTGTAAAGATTTAAAATACTATATGTCCCTGATATCTAGATGTGTTTGGATTGATCCAGATGTTTCCAAAAACAATTATTGCATCCAATATCTTTTGCAAGTCTGGATGGGTCCATATTCTCGGATAAGTTTGAATGTCTTGATCCCTGAATGAATCTAAATTCTATGATAAGTCCAGCTAAATATGATACCCATTTGATTTGCACATATTCGAAGTGGCCCAGATATTTCCTGAAGTCCTGGGTTTTTCCATTGTTAAACCTTCTTGTACTTCAAACCATGGTTTCTCATCAACCCTTAGGATTTTTTTATGTGTTATATACTACTAGAAATCTCTATTAGAATACTACATAAAGAAATAATTAGTTTTCTCATTTGATCTGAGGCATTAAGTAAGAAATTCCTTCAAAGCTTCAAAGTTATGACCTCCAATATCCCATTGAACTTAACACAAACATAAAGAAATGACTCGACTATGACATCAATGACAACAATTGACAACTTTGACATCAATGAAAACACTTTGTAGATCAACAAACAACTTTCTTTCAAGTTTTCTTGGCAATTATATACATGGTAATGATTTTCATGGTTGAGGATGGGCTTCATAAGCCTAATGAAAAAAGTGTTTTATTTATCATGTTTGCTTCGTGTGAGTGTGAAATCAAAGAAGACATGAACATATTGAAGATAAAAGGGGAAGAAATAACTCATGAAAATATGTGAGTTATGCAAACAACATTATTTTTTTATACCCAAATTCAATAATAAATCAAGGCTTCATATGAAAACACCATAGTACAATTAAGAAACAAACCATATCTACATCCAACAAATAAACCTTGGGATACAAGAGGAAAATAATTGAAAATAATACCTTATGCATCCAAATTATTTAAAACTTAGAAATGAAGAAAACAACAATGAAGAACTTATGGGTGAGATTTTTGTAAAGAATTTTGTTCCTTGGGAGTCTTATGCAAGAGAATCTTACCATATTAAAAATATTTGTATTTAAATTCTCCCAAGTTTACAAAAAATATTGAAAATAGTAGTGTTGATAGTGTTGCCGCCAACATTCAGGGGATCTCCCCGGTAAGAAGTCCCAACTAGGCCTCAGACCGTTTCGAGTAGGAGTCCCAACAGTGGGTAGTAATGTATTTCCTTGACCACAATAGTGTGTAGAGATAAGTATGATGACTTTGGGTGGAAGAAAGTGTGTGACCTTGCAGCGAGTCAATTGAGATGCATGGGGGTTCTAAAACACAAAGGGGAAAAGGAAGTGTGCCCCTTAGAAGCCTGTAATAGTATGCAGCTTGAAAGGAACACATGAGCGAAATGACATCACAAAATGGAATGCAGAATAATCCACAAACCAAAGTGACGAGTTAATCCAACAACACACATTCAACAGGATTAATACAAATTAGTTCTTAAGCAAATGCGTAATTTAAACAACATACATTTCTAAAGAAACCAAAATAGTCCAATTACAATAACAA
Source organism: Pinus taeda (assembly GCA_000404065.3). Classification (NCBI taxonomy): domain Eukaryota; kingdom Viridiplantae; phylum Streptophyta; class Pinopsida; order Pinales; family Pinaceae; genus Pinus; species Pinus taeda. Next base: position 6,635 of record APFE031314868.1, on the reverse strand, counting down.
CATATGCATGAAAGTGTGTTGGCTCTGCTATTATTATTATTATTATTATAAGTGAAAGTTCCATCCATACATACACCATTAACAACCACTAGCCCCAATAGTGGAAGATTACAGTGAAGAACACCTGCTCCTCAAAAAAAGTATACTCGCTCTATGTTGTGGAGAAGCCAAGGTTTGTCATAATACTCCCAAGCCTTTTCTAAGCCTAAGCCTAGCTAAAAGCTTGGCTCCCAAAAGCCTATTATATGAGTTATGAGGTTCTATTTATAACAAAGGGTGGGGTGACCCTTGACATTCCCCTTTTTGACTCTTTGACTACCCTCATGACTCTTCAACTTCTTTACAAATAACTCATTACATTACATAGTGACTATTCATTTTCCACTATTGACACTTGGAATTTCACTTACAACATATTTACAAATAATATACATTTTCCGCATGTACCCCTGTGACACAAAATAGGCTAGAGACAAGCTAACAAGACAAAACACTATGACTCGAAAGTTTGGGGAAATTCCAACTCGGTAACCTCCACCTGATTCTTCTCGGTCACGCACTGATGCTAATCTTGGTACCATGCGATGATGTCCCCAAAATTCTTGACGGTGTCTTTCTGATAGCGGAATCTTTCCTCCAGAGCTTCTGGGTATATGGTCTTGGAAAATTTGTCCAACTCATCTTGAAGCTTGTGTAACATGTTTTTGACCATAATAGGACCACCAATGTACTTCTTCATGTTTTATGCACTCAACTCCAAGTCATCATTGGTGGCCTCTCACCTTAGCTACACCATGTACCTGTTGATCTCTAATCGGACTTGGTTCTTGTGCTTAGCTTCAGCGAGGGAACTAACTGACTTGATCTTGTGCATTATTACCATGAAATCTAAACTCTTATACAACCATGCATATGAAGCCTGTATGCTGGTGACAAACGGGGTGAGTTACTCATATTTTTGGATCAACATCTAGACATTTTCTTTGTCTAGTTCTGCCTATAGCTTCATTATATTTGGCAAGTAAAGAAAGGACCCTTTGTACAGCATTGTCCACTCTTCCACATGGGTGATAACGACATGTAAGTCCTTAAGAGTTTGGATAAACCTTTTGCTCTACTACTGTAAGCCATGAAAATGAGCAATTGTCTTATGCATAGTGATTAATCCATCATAGAGATTTTGCATGGTAGTCTCAAATGTTGATACTTCAAAATGTATCACTTTCCTCATCTCTTCCATTATAGAACATGTGCACTGCTCTTTGGGTTGTTCTTTCTCTAGCCTAGTTCCCTGTAATCTATTTACCATCTATACATTCTCGGCTAATAGGAACTTGACATTTGAGCTCGTGGCGTTGCATGAGCCAAAGTGGCATCGACCATGGAAACTGGATGCTTTTTGACATATGACACTTTCACCATTTCCTTCATGAATGCAAGTAGTGTGTGATCATCGCGGAAATGCTTTCTCTGTACCTATACAATATTCTTCTACAACTCATCAAATGATAGATTTTACACATCCATTACCAGATCATCATCAAGGAGAACAATCTCTCCTTGCTCGCTCAGGACTGGTTCTGACACTAAAGGTGGTGGAGATTGAGAGGTGACCTCAGATGCTCTCGGCATAAGGTCAATGTATTGATCTTGTGGCTCTTGCACCAACTCAATGTCTGTCAATTCAATCAATTGCTCAATCTGTTGAGAAAGTTCTCGATCTTGCATCTACTCACCCTCTTCTTCAACTACCGATTTTCTCACTCATGAACTTATATGGGCATTGTTTGTTCTATCATCGCTCCTTTCCTTTCTCCTTCTTCCTATTTCTCATTCTCTTCCCTCTCTCTCCTTCTTAGCTCCCGCTCTTCCTTCAACTTATTCTTTGTTTCCTACAACTTCCGTTCTACTTCCTCCAACCTTTTCTCTTATTTCTTCCTTCACTCTACTCTCTTTATTTTTCTTCCCTCTTTGCCTCCACTGCCAAGGCTGATTTATCAGTGGCGGGTTCTGCTTTCATCTTGTAGCTTTGCTTAGCCTCTAGGTTCTCAGAAATCTTCCTCTTTCCTTTGTCCTGCACTGGATTGTTTCTTATTATTATCGTTGTTGTTGCTTCCTGCGATGTTGCTGCATATAGAGCACCCTTTCAAGTTGTGGCTATACTGACTGGCTCGTGGAGCTTATATTCATTAAAAGAATATCTCCAAGGGTCCTCGTCATGCCAATGAAATGTCCCATGGATCCATGGGTGGTACACTTCATACAATGGTTCTTGAAAATACCATGGGGATCATATGAATTGAATTCTTTGGTGTCGAACTAAAACTTCATTATTTCCTTAGATTCAAAGTCTTCATCCTTCAAGTTCTTAATCTCATACAATCCAATCAGCAGAGGAAGGGTGGACCATGGTGCCTTATTCCTCATATGAAGTCCAATTGATAACCCTGTGGAGATGTGGTATGAGACCTCTTGCATGATCAACTTATCTGTGGAGTACCTTAGTATAACATGCAAAGGTTTTCTCCTCCAAACATCTTGATGAAGGTTCCACAGAGTGAGGCATACCAATTTGCAATGTCAAGTTTTTCCTCCATCGCTTCTTGGGACATGCAAGGTGGATCCTACTCAAAGATAAACTTGTATAACGGGATGATGAAATGGTCAACTAGCCTTGCCATAACTCCTCAGTAGCTGCATTTGGAAAGAAACTTGCAATAAATGTTGATGATAGTCTCTTTTGGTGTCCATGTCCAACTCATGCTACGAAACTAATGTTGGGCACAAATTGCATCAAGTAAATACACGAACATGTAGAATCCCTCTTTCTCATATTTGGGAAGATTTTGGGTGTTAGTCACATGGACCTTCAATCGAAGAGGAAACAAATTCAACCAGTTGAATGGCTTTCCATCACTGACCAACTGGTCCAACATAAGCACCCAATTTTTAGGAAAGGTCTCTGTGCTCTCTTGACCATATAATTGGCATGCAAATATGATCAAGAAATGGTAAGCCTTCATGAGAGGCTTTTTCTTGTAAACATGATTAGGTGTCATTTTTAATTTCGAATACTCTTTCACCCAGTTCTTTATAATATCTCTGGTGTTCACAAAGTTGTGGGTGGCATAGAAAAATGAGTCCATGCAGTTCACCAACTGAGGTAAATGATACAATTGCTGAAAATTCTTTGTCTTGAAGGTGGAAAACTCTATCCCACTGGCACTGCTCAATGGCATAGTCTTTGGAACTGTGTGTGAGACAATCCAGTGGATGATGTCGACACATGGGAAGTAAGGGTACCTACTACCCACATGAAACCTTGTGTAAGCCTTACCGGTGAATGCTGACGTAAAATTGTCGATCCTCTAAGTCTTCCTTGAATACCTCTACAAAGGTATCCTTGATTTCCTGCCATGTTAACTTCATGCCCTTCTCAATGAACAAATGAGTGTGTGCATAAACTGGCATGTTTGCTGACACCTACTCAACTGCTTTCCCAGTGCTACTCTCAACACTATCCTTTGATCCAACTCTCTTAGAGGCCATGTTACCTGTAATCGATAGAGAGTTACTCAAAAAATATTTTACCTGGAGATAGATAGGACACTCATGGCATGCAGATCTTAGCTTGAAACCAAAATTACTTCAAGAAACATACCAAACAACAAATTGGGAAAATTTTGCAAAAGATTGCATAATCTGGGCTCACAGAGGTGACTAGCTGCCAGCTGGAATTCTGCATTGTGTAATCCCAACATTCATTGAGGAGGTCTTGTTCACTGGAATTGTTCAATGTGCAGTTCATTCTGGGCACATGTTAGGAGAGAATGTACATTATAAAGTCTCAGTGACCAAGACTCGTGACTGGCTCCTGGAACTGTGCAATGCACATTTTGAGCCAGGCCTAGGAAACCTTTGTGTAGTTCTAGAAGCCAAGGATGAGGCCTTGAGCTCCAAAAATGCACAACGCATGTTTGGGAAAACACGATCCAGGCGAAGGAAGCCCAGATCTGCCCAAGGGGAGTGATAAATCGAACATATCTGGAGGGTAGTATGATGTTTGGTGAAGATCTAAATGAATGATGATGGATGCAAGTGAAACAAGTGTAGGAATCAATCAAACTAAAGGAAAACAAAGCATGTAGAGTGATTCACCGCAGAGATGATCGTTAGTGCAAAAACTGGGTGATACGTGCAACACTTGGGAAAGGCATTGAAAAACATATAATAAAACTTATACAATATAAAACAAGTTGAAACACCAATGGTCATTAAAAAAAATGAGTTAAACAACACTTTCACAAGCTAAACAAACAAAAGCAACAGAAAAGGCAACAAAAGACTAGAAAAGCAAGACTTATCTGGAAAAGCAATGACAATCGCAGGAAAGGTTCCTTGATCTCCTCAAGAATTTATGAGCTCCAATATTGAATGTTCAAATCAGCTCTGGCAGCGTTGATTAAAAATATTTGGTTTATTTAGGGTTTATGACATGAAGGCCAAAAATCAAGGAAAAGGAGACACTTAGCAACAGTTTCCAAAATAAATCACGTGTCCCCTCTGGGGTGCTGAAAATCGATCCCTAATTTCTAGGGATGTTGTTTCACTTTTTTCTTTTTTATTTTTTAGGAAAAGCTACCATGCATGGTTTCAAGAGATTGCACAGTTCTAGGAAGGAATGGGCAACTCACTAGCTCATGTGCTGAGCAACTTCTGAGCAAGAAGCTTGTGCACAATTTCTGGGTTGCCTCTTAGGCTTTGCATAAGTTCCTAGCTGAAGGCTAGCTGTTAGCCTGTTCAATGCAATTTTGGAGCTGAAGTCTCATTGTTAACTTGGACTGCGTAATTCTCAAGAGCAAGGTCGGTTTCCCTCAAGGATTGCACAGTTCACTAAGGCAAGCTTGGAACCAAGTTGAATCCAAGTCAAGAGATCAACTTGTGGGTTAGACATTAAGTCAAGTAAAGAAAAAACCAGCCAAAATGCAAAATATAAAGCTAAATCAAAGCATAAGTACCTAGGTTAGTGCGAGACCAATTGTTGTAACTTAGGAGGGAGGCGCCCAAACGAAGCATAGGAAAACTTTTGGAGGCTAGTTGTAGCTGCTACAACATTGGCGACACATTGGTAAAACTAAAACTCTCTATATGGATCTTGTATCATGTAAAGTGATTCTGACTCTTCTCGAATTATTGTTCGTTTCTTAGATTATCATAGCTTCTTCAGTAGCCTCAGTTAAAGATGTAGTCCCTACCATTCTCTTTATCAACAACACACATACCAAGCCAAGTCAACTGTTGGCCGGATAAATCGTTCTTGCGGACAAGACCGATCTCCCTAGTATCGAATGATATCTAGCAACAAAGAGCGCAAGAAAATCTACTTTTCTCTAAACATGTTTCAATTCATAAATGAGCACTAAGAGGTGTAACAGACCCTACCTCAGTCCAACGCTTGTTTGTAGCAGTTTTATCCCAACATCTTCAAGTAGTTCCTTTTTAATAACCTGCATACACAAACAAACACATCAAAGCATACCTGTGTATAATAAAACATGTTCATTATGAAGATCAAGGAGCTCATAAAATAAACCATTAGAGACAGTTCATTGAGAAAAACAAACTTGATTGTATTAACTTTATGAATAAAAGAACCTTACAACCTTTGCCTTGATGTTGCACAAGTTCTTTCCAGGGTCCAGCAGGAGTCTCCTCTAATTTGACAA
>APFE031314867.1:0-25944 GCA_000404065.3 Pinus taeda | reverse complement strand
GGATCTGAAGATGGGAAACAACATCAACATATCACATAGTTTCTTCATCGATGATGTACTCATCATGGGTATGTTATGTCGACTTGCATGGTTATGCCTTTTTCATATTTTCAAAAGATTTGCAAATGCCATTGGCTTGCATATGAATGTTCATAAATCTATTTTGTATCATGGACAATGTGACATGGATTCTATTGCATATATCAAAAACCTTTTCGGCATCGAGGCAGTGTAGATCCAAAATGGTATGAAATACCTTGGATACCATATCAAACCCTATAGTTACAAAGTTGTTGATTGGCAATGGCTTGTAGATCTTTTTTTCAAAAGGACATCTGGGTGGGAATTTAGGTGCCTGTCTCTGGGGGGTCGGGTCATACTCATCGAAGTGGTACTTACTCAATTGGGGGTTTATTGGGCACATCTTTTTTATATCCCTGCCACAATTATAAACTGTCTAAATCGCATAATGGCTAATTTCATCTGGGGGAATCCATGGCAAAAAAAAATACCATCTGGTCAAATTATCCAACATCACATACCCAAAGGGAATGGGAGGATGGGGAGTCATCGACCTACGTCGTTTTGAGGGCTCTCTTCTGATCAAGTCCCTTTGGAGGAGTATATTTGGGTCTGGCACTTAGAGTAGGGTCATCCGACACAAATACCTTACGGACCAAGATTTCTTGTTTTGGTACTACAAAGGCACCATTGGAATCAAACATGGATTGGCTATCTTGCTCAATTTTCTTAAAATTGCAAAAATATTTATTCAACATCTTGCATGTAAGATGCAATCTGGCAACAGAATCCTAATTGGTATACATCCAATTTTGTGTGTTGGAATTGAATGCAACATTTCTGAGAGGCTTATTCATTTCTTAAATGGACGTCGCATATACTTCTGGTGCCAAGTCATTGAACATTGGCAGGTACCATTCCCCATATGGAAAATTGCACAGGAGATAGCACTATTTGGACAAAAGGGAATGGAGTGGAACTGGATTATTACTGGCATAAAGCAACGCAGTATTTGTCGTACGGGAACACAAGGCAAGATCATATGGACCGGGAACATGGCATCGGATAATATAATTATTGTTGACACATACTTATCACTGTGCAACTTGGATGCTAGTCAAGGAGAGCATCAAGCCTTATATGCCTTCTAGAAAACCAAAATCCCATATAAAATTATAATCTTCACATGGCTAATATACCACAACAAAAATATTATATGGGAGAATCTGCAGAAGAGGCAACAGCATGGACCTAGAATGTGCTTCATTTGCAAAAGGGATGTCAAGAACAATAACCATATTTTTCTCCAATGTCTGTATACTATACAGGCATGGAAAAAGCTTTCAGCCCACATAGGTTTTCCTTATATACAACAACACTGCATTGTGGATGCTTTGAAATGCTAGAGTACTCAGAAAAATACATGAAGAGTCATCCCACTTTTCCTTTTCTGAGCGATTTGGAATTGGAGAAATAGGTATATTTTCCAAAATTCCACAGAATAATTCTACATGGTTTTTGAAAGAAACATAACAAATGTTACCATTCACCCCACATAATCCACATGCTCCAATATCAACAACACAAACAAATCCACATGCAATTCAAATATCCAATGGGTTTCTTTGATGGGGCAGCACAAAGAAATACCTGTAGCTATGGCTTTTGGATTGCAATTTCAACTGATTTGTCCTACAAGGTTTACTGGAATGGAGATAGCGGCATCAACACTAGGGCAAAAGCCATGGCACCATGGGGCCTCCTTTGGTTCCATAATTTCCTTGGTACTCCTCACATTCATCTATATGGAGATTCCAAGATCATCATAGATAAGGTCATGGCAAGGCATCCATAAACAACCCCATGTTACATGGCTCGCTGGGGAGAATTGATCTACTATAGCAACAACTCAATGACTCCACAATACATCATATTGGCAGAGAACAGAACAAGGAAGTTGATAGGCTATCGAAAAATGGATTGCATGGTAAGATTGGAAATATGCACATGAAGGTAACATGGGAACAAAATGTCTTTGAAGTCGGGGAATTTCCATTACCAGGGTAACTTTTTCTCTACTCCAACTACTTTTTTGTAAAATTTTGTATAATGTATTTTGCTTATTTTCAGCAGTTATCTAACCAATATAGATGACAGATATACTGGCACTCAATTGCTTGGACAGATAGTATGGTTCCATTTTGGACCCTATCCTAATATATTTATCTTTGCATAGATTTTATTTTTGATGGACTGTTTTGGGCACATGGCCTGAGTATATTGTATAGTTTTTTAGAACAGGTACTTTTGAGTGGGGATACATGATATGTTCTCCTACATACCATGATTGATGTTATGATATGGATGAACATTTCCTATATATGTTTTGAACAGATAATATAATATCATGCTTTTTTCTTTCTGAAAAAGAATGTCAATTGTCCAAAACTTAAACGGTTCAGTCTTTTTCAATTGTCCAAAACTTAAACGGTTCAGTTTCACGCATGCCCATACAATAGGGCATGATAAATTTATAGAATAAAGATGGAGCAAAAGGATTGGAAACTATCTTCATAGGATATGCTCAAGAGGCAATGGAGTGATCTGGGAACTAAACAGATATGCCCATGTGATATTTTACGAGTAAACAAGTCATGATGAATGCTCAAGAGGCAATGGAGTGATCTGGGAACTAAACAGATATACCCGTGTGATATTTTATGAGTAAACGACTCATGATAAATGGTAATTCTGATATTTATTTTTTTGATTAAGTTTAGATTTCCAACTGTCTTACATTAATCAACAAAACGCATGTGTTTTTTTTTAACATCTCTCTCATACAACTTAGAATAATTACCTAAATAACCTGTAATTATACGCAGTATTTTTTTTGCAATAAGATAAACACATCTCCCCACATCAAATTCATCTTCATTAGGATTTTTAATTGACTTACCTGTTCACTTATATTATTGTGCAAAGTGATCATTATCCTTGACCCTTCTATGCACTTTGGGAAAAAGTTTTATAATTTTGGTACACAATTACCAAGTTCTTGGCATGGTTACTCAAGTTAGGACTATAATAGAAATTTTGAACATTAGAGCTTAACTTTCTATTGCTTGAACTTGGCCTCTCAAGAATTCTCATTCCATTACGTTATTATGTTATTTTTGCTCTTACCCTCTATACAGAGGAAATACAATTGATTTCCTATATAGATATAGATCGATAAAAATATATACATATAATTTGTTTATATAATTATTATATATATCACTATGTATTAACTTTCACATATAACAATCTTTATATGCATATTATATACCACTACAACTTTACTTTTAGGTCTTTACTATAAAGTTATGCCGTAGTCTCTCGACCTTCCGGCTTATACAATTACCATGGCTATAAATTCTACTCTCCATAATGTTGGCCTTACATATATTTCCCACATACACTTATATATGATAATATATAGTTTATCGGTTGCTTATTATCAGTTCACATTCATCCACGCTCTGATTGACACCACGCCATCTCAGATGGCGGCTACAACATAGAACATCGTTACGTGATCTTTGACTTGTGGCTTGGGTCCCCAGACTCCCCAACGTTCTCATGGAACCCTAGCTAGTTGCGGGTTTGGATGGTGTAGATTGAGTCACATTGGATGGACGATGAGGATTGCTTAGGGGAATAAGTTACGGTAACTACCCTACCCAACCTCGTCTTCGTAGTTTCATTGTGTTGATGATTTCGAGATGAGGAGGAGCTCTACAACTCCATTCAAACCCTACCGCATGAAAACGTTTTTCATCGATTCTTGAAGGCTTTCTTTTTTGGGTTGAATTTCTCGATGGCTCTACTTAGCCTAGCCTTTGAAACTCGAGAGGGTTTGCAAATTTCAATAGGATGGCGTGGAGACTCGTCTCTGGTAAGTTTTCCAGGACTTTGTGCAATTTTCTGCTTGTGTATCACTTGAGACTAAATTTCATTATGATGTCATTTCCAGAGTAATTACTAATCCATGTTGGCTTGCTTTGCAGGAATTGCAACTCTTCTTGGTATCGTTTCGTAGCTACAACACCATTTTATTTTCAGGTTACATACAAAGTGTTCCGAGTCTATTCTAGAGACGACCATCGAGTTCCTCTTTAGGGTAAATTTTTACCAAATCCTAATCCATTTAGCTCTTTTGTGTAGTCCTCATGAGTTTTTGGTTTCAGTTCTTACCCCCTTTGTGAGGGTATTTATTTAAGGTTAGACATTGTTTCCTTGGCAGGAGAAATGGTGACTTTACTCGCTCTCTTTCAGGTATTCAACTTGTTTATAACCCTTGTGGCCCGATTCTCCTTTTGGTTCTAAATTTCACCCTTTTGGTTCTAGATTTCTCCGAGAGTTTTGTGTAGGAACTAACTCTACTCTGGTTCTTTTACAGGTATGCTTCTACAGAGGTTTGGATTTAAGCATGCAATTACTGTATAGATGAACTAAGTTTTTTTCTTGATCTCTCCTTTCAGTCCAAGCTGCAGGGATGATGGCCTACATGCCTTTTTTTATTTTGAAAAAAATAAGGTAGGGTTACAAAAATTCTAGGCGCTCCTACTTTCTTTAAAACTAATATTGTCTAATATTGTAATTTAACTAGGGACAAAGTCCTAGTTACTCAAAACGATGCTTTATATACTCAAGACCTGAATTGAAATTTTTTTAGGGTTTATTTCCCTTATTTAACATAATAACAATATATGACCGATTCTTTCCGTCGACATTGTATCACTCTGAAAATTACATTGGTTATTTTTTTGGTATTTACACTATTGCATGAATATATATATATATATATGATTCTATTATGCTATTGCATGAATGAATATATATATAGTTTATTGGATTCTATTATGCTTTTGAATAAACTTGAGGGTATTGTTACACGTATGCATGTTTCTTTATATATGGTTATGGTTAGAATTCGGGCGTGTAGTTATGCTTTTCTTTTCAGGAGTTTGTTATCGAAAATGAATTTATATGTTTTCTCTATTTTAATGGTTAGCAATACTATGTCACATTGATAACTCTGCAATATATTTAGACTTTCATGCTTTAGCATGTAATATTTGTTCTTTGATAACTCTGGTATATATTTAGACTTTCATGCTTTAGCATGTAATATTTGTTCTTTGAATAGTTAGGATATCTTATATATACACACACTAGAGGTTCAACCTACCCATGTATTGGGGATATTTTTTCATCCTTTGAGCCTTAGCCCACACATGTTCAGGACTGATTTGATATCATAACACTTGACTCAGAAAAAAAACAAAAACACTATGAATGCACATTTAACCTATACACCAACCCAAACCTTAACCCTACAAAAATGTATTTACTATATGTATACTTGTATATATTCTTATATTTATCTATATGATATTTTCTTTTTAGTTTATCGATTTTGGGACAAGTTTGTTTTGATAACAAATATTCCACATTCAGTATAAGTCTATTTATGCTTGTTCATTTTTTTAATCATAACATGATTTTTTATTAGCCTTTGGCAATTGGCAATTAGCCTATAGCATACCAAGTGCATTCATATTGGGGAATATATATTGAAGAAAAAATGACATAATATATTGGGGGATAGGGGTATAAAAGATGTTAATGAAAAAATGGATATTTACAATATCTAGTGAAAGTAGGGGTTTCTAAATTGTGAAGGTGTATTGGGTTTATATTGGTAAGGGGTTAAATAATGTGATTTTTAGAGGTATTTTCCAAGATGTAGTCAAATTAAGGGTATTGTTTAATATGCCATGAGCACACGTGCTGTTCCAGAGGTTCATTCAGTGAAGCCTTAGTGCGGATATTTCCTTAACACTTGTATGCATTATTGTACCTACAACAAGAGAGTTAGCCAAATAATAACAACATTTTCTGAACATTAATACTCATATTCAACAACCATGATATCTACATTTAATAGTTCTATACTATATTGTTCAATTCTCCAATCCTACATTTATGTTATTCACAAATTAAACTAGCATTTTCTGTGTTAAACCAATATTTCTCTCCCACTGGTAATATCTTTCAAAGGTAACTCTCTTTATCTCCCATAGTTCCTTGTTACATGATCCACCACATCGCATTATTCTTAATGATTTGTCTCTATCAATTTTCCTCTTTTTCTCCCCTTCTCTCTGCAAAATATAAAGAGTAATAATGGTAGAAAGAGGCTTTTTATTCCTGAGTAATAATGGTAGAAAGAGGCTTTTTATTCCTTTTTGTTTCTGCCCCTCTAGGCATAACTAACTTCAACCATTTTTTTAATAGTTAAGGGTTAATCTCTCATCTTAGTCTTTAGCATATTACTGAGAGGGTCAATATACCAAAAATAATTTCTTGTTTTATTATTGAAAATAGTATTTATATCAACATATTGAATCACGCCTTTTTTTATCCCACATGCTAATAAATAGAAAGCCACATAGTTAATTTTCTAGGGGTATTACATTTTCACCTAAAATGAATATAATAGGAAGATGAATATGTTCAAAAGTTGAATATAGAGAGAGGGCTTCCAATTACAACCACAAGAAAATGACACAACAATGTCACATCATCATTGATGGTTAGCAGGTGAAAATGAATATAATAGGAAGATGAATATGTTCAAAAGTTGAATATAGAGAGAGGGCTTCCAATTACAACCACAAGAAAATGACACAACAATGTCACATCATCATTGATGGTTAGCCAAATACATTAAACTCAACTACTCCACAGTGAAGATAGATGTCACCTGGAAGGTGGCTATGTAAAATTTTGATACAAAGAGAAGTTGAAACCAATAAAAATATAATAGAATTATTTTATCCATAGGCATTATAAATTTCATCCAATAACTAGGTAGAAGTTTATATATCACTTTAAGGAATGTATAAGATAGTGGATGCACAACTTTAGTTCTTAATAATGGTGGAGGTTTGAGTGTAATCACTCAATTAATAAATTGAAAGTCTTTGTTTAGGCTCACCATAAGCTTGCCACCATCTTAACACAAGTATTAAGAGTAAAATATCATGAGGAAGATTCTTGTCAACAAGAACATGGATTTAAAAATTGGATATATTAAGACTAATCATTAATGACTAATGAGTATGCCATTTCATGCATTAACCAATCCCTTACAATCAATGATGAGTACTAATTCTCTAATGATCCACATGTCAATAATGTAGTAGTCTCACTATGAAGAGAAGAGTAGCCTCACGATCACTAGGATACTATAAACATGCTGACACCCAAGCTTCTCTCACACATGCTTGGGGTGTAGTTAAATTAGGAATTCGAAGTTTGAAATGTGTAAAAATTTGGTGATAGAACTGCAACTACTAAAGAAATTTAATCTAAATGAAGAGACATAATTCTACTCTATTGATTTGCATAAATTAATTCACAGTTTAGAACAACATTTGTAAACATGCATCAATCACATACACAAGTACATATATTTATCCATGGGAAACCAACTGGTAAAAACCCATTAAGCCTTATTGCATTAATCGTTTGAATAGATAATGTATTACAATTGCTTGCTCACTCTGAGCTCAACCTGCAAGTGAATAACTTTTCTCTGAGCTCAATGAGGAGCTCTTATTGAGACTTAGCCAATTTCTTCCTCTGATTGAGTCCCTATTTCCTTTTGCAATTCCTAAGGAATTAAACCCCTATTATTTAGTAATTTTACTCAAATTGATTGCACAATTCCCAAGGTTTGATCATTTACCTGCATGCAACACCTCTACACTCAAACTAGTTTACAACTACACTCAAACTAGTTTACAATTTATTATACATTGCCTTGGAATCTCCAGCACAACTCGGGAACTTGACAACTAGGGAACTTGAATTATCTGCATGCACTAGCAATTTTTGGATGATTGGTCAATTAAATGGATGATCATTGAGTTATAATTTTATCCCACTACGCAATTGACCTTCCTCTACTTCTACCAACAATTAAAATAATTTAACTAATACAACTAGAAATAACTAACCTTGATTGCTACAAATTAGTAATCACACATGCTTAACTGAACTCAAATCCCTCTAACTTGAATTTACTAAGATAATTGAGTGATAAGAGCTATGTCACCTCATTTAACTTCCTCCATGTTGTCTATTTATGTGGAAATTCAAATTTTCTCATTTTGACCAGTCCAAAGTAAATAAAATTGAGACTTTCTGATTCAGATTGGTGGTCACCCACTTATTCCACCTAGACTTCGTAGTCAATTTCATCCCTTTCCTTGTTCATTTCACCATTTACTATTTTTACCAGTTTGTTGAGTCCTCAACTTCCAAAGAAATTTTTTCCCCATAAACCGCATTTTTTGGGGTCCAAGACATGCCCGTAGCCATAGGGAGGGGCCTATGGCGAAACTTGTAGTACTCAGAGAGACCTTTCCAATAGGGTATCGTACATGCCACACAAAGATAATATGACTAGGGATAATATGACCAGGTGACGACCCTGAGAATTGGGCTGCCCAAATAACCCCAACGAGGGACACAAACTCTTGGTGTTACATCTCATGGGGTTAGGGTTTTAGCTATTTAGGGTTTTCTCATGTTTTCCAATAATAAATAAGCCCTTGAGCCTCACTGTAACATAGTTCAGAGGAATGTAGCCACCACGTCTCTTCTCAGAGATAAGTTATCATCGCCCATGCAATCTTATTTCCATTATTTTTGTAATCATAGTTCAATATTTTTCTATTAATGAAATGAAGTGTTTTTCTACTGCATCTCTATGTTTATGATTATATCTCTAAGTTATTGCATTCATATTTATGTTCGAATCAGTGGTATCATAGCAGTGTGCTCTTTCTATGTTTTTCTTTGCATGTCCCCAACGAGGTCATGGTATAAGGAGTTAGGGCTTGATCTGCTTGAACCATTGCAACATCAACCTCACAAAAACCGATGACCTCCCATGGTAGAAGAAAAGAAGGACAAGGGGGCAGGAGATCCTTTTAAAATGTTGCTCGAGGAAGCCCTTGAAAGATAAAGGGACGCGACGATGGATAACTTTGCCTAGATCCTTCTACGCCTACCCACAGGTGATGCATCTTCATCCATCAGCCACTATGGAGGCGCCACTCCCTTTACGGTACAAGCTAACTTCGATATTCCCATATTTGAAGGCTCGATAGATGCAGATGCCTTAGATAAATGGTTAAATATATTGGAAGGATATTTTTCAGTTCATGACTTTTGCAATCGGGAAAATATTACTTTGGCACTTCTAAAAGCCACCCCACATGTTAAGGATTGGTGGGAAACCTATTGTGAACCCTCGTTGCTTTCAGTCACACCCACTTGGAATTATTTTCGAGACTCCATCAAGGAGCAATATTACCCTGTCAGGAGTTATGAAGACAAATATGTAAAGTAGACCATGCTACAACAGGGAAGGGACCAAGATGTTCCAGAGTTCACAAATACTTTCCATACCCTTTGCATGAAGCTAGGTATCAAGGATATTGAGTATCATTTGGTGCTCAAGTACCGCGATTGTCTACACAAGTAAATCCAAGACGAGATGGAGTTCCTAGACATTTCCTTGCTCGACACAACCTATCGGTACACTGTCAAGATTGAGAAGAAGTTTAAACAAAAGAAGCAAGACTTTGGATCTGTGAATCCAAAGCAAGGAAAAGGCACTACCAAACCACAGAACAAAGGACCAAATCAAGGAAATTCTACCCAAGACAGCCCACTGAAGCCATAATCAAAGAAAAACACCCCACAGATGAAGAAGGAAACGGGAAAATTGTGAGTTCCATAAGACCTCCACTCAAAATACAAGTGAGTTTCAGGCCAAGCAGTCACTCATGGTCGAGCAAAAGGCTTTCGAATCAGACACAAGTTCCCACGCTAAATTAGAACCTAATAAGGAAACTAACAAATGGAAGTAGATCATCGATGCGGATCCCAGTTCCACTATGGCCACCACCAAGATCTAGAAGATTGAACCTAAAGATCTAGAGGAGGGGGAACACCTCTTCCACTTAGAGATGTGGGTGAAAGGTTCTCCGTTGTAGTTCATTATTGGTAGCAAGAGCCAAAAGAACCTCATTTTAGCAGAGGTCAAGAAGAGGCTGGGCCTAAATACTATAGCACATCCACAATGTACACCATCAGGTGGCTTCACCAAGGGTGAGATCTTTGTTTGAGCCAACAGTGTCACCTTCCCTACAACATCAAGCCCTTCATGGATGAGGTACTGTGTGACATTGCTCCTCTTCAATTTTGTGATGTATTGTGAAGACAACCATACTTGTGGAAACGACATATTGTATATGAGTCTAGACCTCTCTCTATGATTATTACTTTGGCTAATAAATTGTACAGGATAACGGAGGTAACCCTGCCTACTGCCATCTCTCTGATCACTACAAAGCAATGCAGTAAGATCATTCCTAGACCAGAAATTTGTTTTCCTTATGATTCACCCCCAGGGCAAGAAGAAGGTTATGGCCACGACTCCCAGGCAGGGCTCCTCTATATAGCAACAATATGTGGACAAGTTCGTAGAGGAGTACATGAGTATTTTTGCCTCACCCACAGGGGTACCTCTACATTGTTAGGTCAAGCACTCCATCAATCTGACATTAAGCGCGTCACTGCCCAATGAATTGATATATCAATGCTCTATTCTTGAGAATGATGAGATCAAGAGGCAAATTTAGGAACTGTTACAGAAAGGGCACATTAGGCGAAGATCATCACTTTGTGGAAACCCAATTGTATTGGTACAGAAGAAGGATGGGACCTGGAGGCTCTGTATTGACTATCGATCGCTGATGAAAGATAACTATCCGGAATAGGTAGCCAATCCCGCATGTTGATATCCTTATGGACTAGTGAAAGGGGACCAAATATTTCATCAATATTGAATTGAAGTCAGCTTATCACCAGGTGCCTATCGAATCCTTTGATGTGTGGAATACTTCCTTCAAATTCAAGGAGGGCCTTTTCAAATAGTTGGTCATTTAGTTCGGATTAACGAATGCCCCTGAAAACTTCATGAGACTAATGGATGATGTCTTCAGACACTTCACCAATGCATTCGTGGTGGTGTGTTTAGACGACATCTTGATATTGAACCAGAGTTGGGAAGAGCACCTATACCATATTTGACAGGTCCTTCAAACCCTATGCCAACACAAGTTCTATGCTAGCTTGTAGAAATCCACCTTTGGCTTGACCCAGGTTCAATATATGGGGTACATCATTGAAGAGAATGGTGTACATGTGGACCCATCTAAGATACAAGTCATTTGGTATTGGCCAGTCCCAACCACTCTAACAGAGCTCCTTATCTTTTTGGGTCTTTCCGATTTCTACCGTAGGTTCATGTTGGTGTTCTCTCATATCACTTGGCCTTTAAGTGAAGTCACCAAGGGTGAAGCGAAATGCAAGTTTTTTTGGTTAGAAACTCAACAAAAAGCATTCTCTGAGTTGAAGAATCACCTATGTTCTACACCAATGCTCACATTACCAGACCTACAACAACCATGTGAGATTGTGATAGATGCCTCTGACTGTGCTATTTGAGATTGAGACAGATGTCTCTGATTATCAAATATATCAGAGTACAATGAATAATATGCAGAATAATTAAGAAAATGAAATTCATTTGTTGAGTCGATTGACATGTAAGATTTCACTTGTGGGTTTGTTTCCTGTCCTTGTATAAGCTAACCATCCTCAATTGTATGTTCCCGTGAAAAATATGAACATGAAATATAGTTCAAGACAATATCAAGTTCATTATATAATAATGAATGTGAGAAAGAATCACAATATGATCCATTTAATGGTGGGGAAACAATATTTTTACCAATATTGATGGAAACAGTTAAATTCTAACCTTGAATTTATCTAAGTAAAATAAGAGAAGATTTATCAATAACATGATTACAAGGTTCAAATTCATATTATTTGATTTCTCAAATAGTTGTAGTGCCATGGAGAGAATGATGACTATATTCATTTAAATTTTATTTCTCATTAGAAGAAGGCATGGATGAAGAATTATTATCAAGAGTCTGTTGATGGTGTTGGACCCACCAACATGTCAGGGGATCTCCCCGATAAGAAGTCCTGACTAGGCCTCAGATAGTTTCAAGTAGGAGTCCTAGTAGTGGGTGGTAAAGTTATGCCTTGATTGCGAGAGCGCGTAGAGGTAAGCAAGATATCCTTGCGAAAGCAAGTGTGTGACATTGTGGTGAGTCAAGAGAGATGCATGGGGAGGTTCTAACATGCAAAGGAGAAAAGGAAGCATGTCCCTTAGAAGCTTGTAATAGTACGCAGCCTAAAAGGAACACACGAGAAAAATGACATCACGGGTTAGAAGAAGAATAGTCCACAATCCAGGGTGGTGGGTTAAATCGACAACACGATTCCAACAAGATTCATACAATAATATATAAAGTAGTTCATACATCAATGCGTAAGTTAAACAACATAGATTTCTAAAGCAACCTAAATAGTCCAACTACAATAACAACATATGCATGAAAATGTGTTGGCTCTGTTATATTATATATAAAGTGAAAGTTCCATCCATACATACAACCATGACAGCCACTAGCCCCAATAGTGGAACAATACAGTCAACACTGCCTGCTCCTTTAAAGATATGTATTCGCTCTGCACTATGGAGAATCCAAGGCTCATCACAATAATCTACAATCCCTCTCTAAGGAATTCCTAGCAAAAGTGTGGCTCCCAAAAGCCCATTCTTTGAGTTATGAGGTTCTTTATATATCAAAGGGTGGGGTGACCCTTGACATTCGCCTTTGTGACTCTTGGACTACCATAATGACTCTTCAACTTCATTACATATAACTCTTTTACATTACATAATGATTGTTTACCACTAATGACACTTGGAATTTAACTTTACATTTGATTTGAATACAATGAGTATGGCCCATAGTAGTGATGTTGCCTAGACATCTCATGACATAACTTGACATGACATGACATTTTGTTGCGTTGCTGAGTGATAGATTTGTTCTTGGACATGCTTTGTTTTGACCTCCGCATAGCTTGGTGTTGTGGGGTCTCCAATGGTCTTGGTATTTCAATATGGTTTCGTGCATGTACTCTTTTCTCTTGCTGCTCGAATGTAATTTGTACGTTCATTCAGTTGCAAGTAAGTATTATAGCATGCACTCCTTTTTCATCTCATTTGTCATCTTTTCATGTTCCATTGATGTACCTATTCATGCAATTCACTCATGACGAGATGACATCAAATTCAAAAATGTCCCAGTCTAGCATGATGCATTATTTTTCGCCTTTGGGTCTAGGTGACCACGAGGGGGGACAGGACACTAAAAATACATAGAGAACAATTGAGGATGGGATGAGGGATTTTGGATCTTAGTCTGCACTATCAAGAAAAAATACACAATGATCACTGGGAGGTAGAATCTGGCAAAGACATTCACCAGTGTCAACTACAGAATGGGATTCTGAGGGGGACAATTTTTGCATAGTTTCCTAAGGGAGCACAGAGAGGGGCTACAAAGGTACTAGTGGGAAGTTTTACGAAGTTTCTAGAGGGAAGACAAAGCAAGGTTGTTGGGAATTTCTGTGCAATTTTAAAGGGAAGACAAAACAAGCCTACAGAGGGACTGCTAGTCAGTTTTGCGTAGTTCCTGGGAGGAAGACAAGGCAGAGCGCAAGGGATGTTGTGTAGTTTTAAAGAGAAAGGCAAGATAGGCCATAGGGAGAACAACTAGGAATTATGCACAGTTTCTTGAAACAGTGTAGAGCAAGCCAACAGAGGACCTACCAGACAAGACTACGCAATTTCTGGAGACAGTGCAGAGCAGGGAAGTAGAGGCCTTGCTAATCATTTCTGCACATTTTCTGAAGGTAGTGTGGGTAAGAAAAAAAGGAATCAACTGTTTACGTATGCACAAATTTGGATAGTAGTGCAGCCTGGAATCTCAATGCAGTGCAGGTTTTCAACAATCCAGAGGGAGGCTTGATAATTGATGTTGCGAGAAGCACAGTTTGTATGAGGCTTGGAGGAAAATTCTATGCAGTTCTAGGAGGCAAACATGCTGCTCACTTCCACGATTGAGTAGTTCAATTGACTCGGAAGGATAGCCTCAATCACTATACAATTCCGGGTAGTAGAGTAGGGTCACTAAGGGCTGAGACTACGTAGTGTAACTCAGTTGGGGTCTGACTGAAGGAAGTTGTCCAATTGAGCCAATTTTCATGAAAATGGCTATGTCGAAAGCATGTGAGTTTGTGTCGACTGACATTTTCGTCATACACTTAGCATGTTTTGACGACAAGACAACATAGACCAATAAGAAAAAACATGTGCTCAATGAGACTACCTTAAAGCTAAAATCAATAAGAGCGACACTTGAGATAGACCTTCAGATTACCGTGACGACACTTGTGTGACTATGCTTAAGAATTTGTGTGAGATTATGACCGATGTTCATAAATCTAAGACAACCAAAACACACAAATACAAACCTTTAAGTCACTAGAACGAGATTGTAAGGATGGCACAACAATCAACATGCCAAAAGATGACAGTTAGTCCACCAAGAAAAAAAGAAGAAAGACATGTAGAGGAAACACACGGAATGACTTTTAGTGCTTGCAAACATGCATGTTATTGAAGACCAAATGTTATGGCATTGATCAATAGTACTTCAAGCTATAGTATGAGATGTATTTAAAAAGACAAGCTTTTATTACCATACTTACCTTCCATATGGTTATGCGTCCGACATATTTTGCATGCAGTCTCGATATCTTGTCATAACTTGTTTCCTTGGCAATCTATCCTCAACTCCTTGAGAGTCATGTAGCATGTCATATTTCTTTGTGGTCACTGAGAAATACATCTTCGCAGTTCCATCGGGGAGTGACGACTACCGGGATGAGGTCCTGGGAGGACACATCTACACGGTTTCTGAATGGAAGGAAGACTGGATAGCTAGGACAACACTGCGTAGTTTTGAGATGTAAGACACTGCTACGGGATGGAGTCCTAGGAGGACACTTCAGGTCAGTTTTAGGTTGCAAGACAGAATGGGCAGCTGAGTGACAATACTGTGCAATTTCTGGAGACGATGGGTTCTGATTGAGGGAAGGACACTAGAGGAATCCACTGCGTAGTTTTAGATGCCAAGGGAGGTTGGGATCTTTATTCATTACATAGTCCTAGTAGGCAAGGGAAAAATCTTGAGGGTTGCAGAAGGAAAGTGTGCAGTTACGGAAAGCTGGATGAGGCTAGGTTTCTTGGGAAACTATCTAGGTGTGATATCAGTGAAACTGATGTAGACAGTGATGATGCTTGACTATGATCACACACTTTAACACTTAATGATACAACATAGACCATACAAAACATATAAAGCATACTCTTCTTGATGCAACAACCTTCGTGACAAGAGTGCATGAAGTGAGAATGAAACATGCCTATGTGATGAGAACAACCCACATGCCTAAATATTTCCCCTTGAAATAGAAAAAAGTTCCCTTTGTATGACAAACAGTAATCCTGATGGCCAAACGATGACACATGTTGCATAAATATGAGAACATGAACAACTCTTAAGATCAAGGAGGGGGCTTGAGATTATCAACTTACCAACAGTTGACAAAGGAACGATCGATCACAGGATGCATGGTAGGCTCTGAAATTTTCATGCAAACCAAAATTTTGGAGGGTGGTTGTAGCCGCTACAACATTTGCGACACATTGGTAGAACTCTAGCTCTGTGTATGGATCTTGTCTTGTGAAAGCGAGTCTAGATATTCTGAAAGTATTGTTCAATTATTTGATCATCATGGCTTCCTCACTAGCTTGAGTGAAATATGGAGTCCCTACCATTCTCTTGATCGGTAAGCACATGTACCAAGCCAAGTCAACTGAGTTTTTTTATCAAGGATGAGGGGTATATTGATGCACAAGTAATATGATTGTTAGAGTTTTGGTTTCATCTTTGGTGTTTTTCTGCTACGAGCAGGCCTCGATAGTACCCTGATGGAGTCACAGAAGAAAACAAGAATCTCTCAGGTGCCAATGATCATGGTCAGTACCCTGGTGGAGTTACTTGCATCACCTCTCTGGGAAAAAAGCCTTTCCCTTCTTTCACCTCTATTTTATTTTTCATTTTCATTTTTTTATTTTTTAAAGGACTATGCATAGGCACTTATTTACTTCAGAGGCGGAAGAGGGATCCCGACTTATTGAGAGAAGAAGAGGTTGTCCCTTAAGAGAAGTATGTTATATATACATCTAACACACTTGTTAAGGTTTTCCCCCATGCCTTACTGTAATTGACTGCGCTGACAAGGGTTAACCCAAAAAACCAATTAGTGTAGGTAGTGCTAGTTAAAAGTGAAAGCATTATGTTTTCACCAAGACTCACTCTGAACACAACATATTTTCCATCAAGATATCATCGACTAAATATAACAAGCTATTCATAAAGAGAGATTACAACAAATAACCAAATGTTGATAGTTATACAAGTCCTCTTATATTTTCCCGACTTATCTTAAGATCTAAACACGGTTTCTTGTGAAGCTAACCTATGGGTGCAAACAAGAAAACAAACAAGAAAGAAAAGGGTAGAAGTAGAGGGAAAGAAAAACAAGCATGAAAAGAAAAACATGCAAGCCAAAAAAAGAAACCAAGAAAGAAAAGAAAAGAAAGGAAAGAAAAGAAAGAAAGAAAACACTACTCCTACTCCTATGCTAAATAGTGTATGAGCCTACTCACATGAAATGATATTTCCATTGCAACCACTGGTGGATTGGTTGGTCAATGTTGGTGAAGGCATGGTAGACAAGAAAGATAAGCATGTAAAACAACAAACAAAAAATATAAGACAGTGAAGACCAACACACTCAGAGTTTGAAAGTGTCCAAAAAAATGGAAAGAGTAAATGCACAAGACAAACATGTTGCATACATACCATAGTGTTGCAATACACTATGCACAAACAATAAACATGTACACTCTTTTGACCATGACAACTGAGAAAACATGAAAAAGGAAGACAACTTACATTTTGCAAGAGTGCTCGTTGTGTAAGACTCCTCCAATGCATGGGCGATAGGATCGCGTGATGTTGGTGGAGGGAGTGAAATCTATGAACTAGGTTGATATTGAATGCTAACAAGAGAGCGATGAGAAGCCTAGGGCGTTTCAACATATTTTTGATCAAAAGTGGAATTGACCTCAAGATAGCGAGGGCTTGACATAATCATCAGCATAGGCTGAAGTGCCTTAATAGCTTGAGGGGTTTCCACTTCATTAGTGGGTAGATCATCAAATACAAGTGGCTTAGAAAGATCAACAACAAATGAATCAACATCATGAATTGAATGAAGGAGTAAGGAGATCACGACAAGCACGATCATAAAATTGGACATGTTCGTTGGCATCGACGAATCATGCAAAGGGTTTGATGAGAAACAAGAATTTCACCCTCCACGTTTCTGGAAATGACAGATCAAATATTGAATGGATTTTTAGAGAAATATGTGTCCTCTCTGCAATGTAATGACAAACTGACATCTGGTGTGTCATGTGAATGATCAGAAGTTGAAACATCTGACGATGAGTTTTCAAAGGAAAATCAAAAGTGGCAGAATCAAAAAGGGTGTGAGGATAGAGCAGATGAGGCGTGAATGTAAGGAAGTCATCCTTCGCCATAGGTTCTTTAGGTTCCCACACACAATCATCATAAATGACATCACAATTTAGCTACACAACATCAACTCCATCGACAACTTGATCCTCATGAACCCAAAATGAGGAGTCCAGAAAGGGTGAACACAACACGGTACAATCTGGAGGATGAATGGAATGAGAAGCCAAAGTTTAAGAAGACAAGAGAGCATGACAACCATTGTGCTTGCAAGCCACATCTACGTAGCTATTTAGAGCAGGTGGGGTGGGAGGATGTAGCAGTTTAACAGATGTGCACGCACCTTCTCTCACCTCACACTACAGAGATAGAGCTGCTTGATGAAAAGAGGACATATGCTCACTTGTGGAAGCAACCTTGTCATTCTTGGATTTGGAAGCTCTAACACCAAGGTATGATGGGAGGGGTTCAAATAATTCTAAGATATGTGGATTTTCATATATGTGAAGAAGATACTAAAATATTTCATCAAGAAATTTCCAATGAATTTCATTTTCTGGGATTTGAAATGTGAGATTACGAAAGCATTCCCAAAATTGCACAAGGGATTCATCAGGATCTTTCCAAAATTGTTTGGTCAATTTAGTGTGATCTAAATTTCTATTTATATTGTCAACCTGGGGTTCGTAAACTGACGAAGTGAGGTGTACTATATGTACTTAGATAACCTTTTCCTTAGGCTTTTGTCGTTTTAAGCTTTTTAGTTTGTTTTTGGATTTTATTCTTTTCTTAATCTGTGGTGATGAAAGTGAAGTGTGGAGTGTGTGGAGTGTAAATGGTGATGGTTTCTAAACTTGAAAAATGCTCAAAAGAAAGCTTTACAATAACTGAAATGAAACCAATTCTTAAGAGAAACAAAATGCATCAAAAAGCGAACTAATGGCAATGGCCCAATATCCTTGCTACTGAAAATGAAAAGAAAGCAAAAACTTGAAAAAAAACTCAAACTTAAAGTAAAGCAGCTAATTCACACTACTTGAGCTTTTTAAATCCTTTACCCTTTGGCTCAATCTACCTTGGAGAAGTAATCATGAGCATAACAAGCAATATGATATTTAACTGTTCAAGAAAGTAAATTGCATAAGGAAACTAATCACACTACTTGAATTCTTCAAATCCTTTACCCCTCAGCTCAATCTACCTTGGGGAAGTAATCATGAACATAACAAGCAGTATGATAACTAAATGTAAAAAAGAAATTAATCACACTACTTAGACTCTTCTAGTTCTTTACCATTCAGCTCAATCTACTTTATGGAAAGCAACTATGAGTAAGTAATATGACAACTAAATCATACTACAATTAGTAATCTTCTGATCTCCTGCTGATATAGTTATTTGACCACAGAAAGAAATCATAAATTGTTAAGCAGTATGATATATAACTAGCAGAAAAAGAAATAAACAAATAACAACTTGAAAAGGACAATGCTGAATGTAAACTGCAGAAAATAAAGGTTAGCAGGAAGGATAAGATGATCACATATGCCAAAAGTTATTAAAGAAAATGAAAGATTGCCCGGTCTACCTAAGAGAACCTGCAAAAAGCATTGATCAGTTTACAAAGATAAAGATATGAACAGCAGAAACATAAAGCAACATATTATGTACAAACTAATGATAAAACAAAAGCATAATGAAACTAAACAAATACTGTACAGGGCTTCAGCATGTAGGGGCCCTCTGCCACTTCAGCCAATCAAATAATCACAAGACTATCTTCAGAAAGGTCTTCTCATGTATTTAAATCAACAACATATAAAACAGTGGGGTGACAAGATAACCAGCAGCCTGCGGAAATTACATAACAGTTCAGAATTTGTATGCATCTAAAAAGTCTCTTTACAGTGCTCAACAACGCGTTATTTATAATGTAAAAATTCTACAGTTAACTGATCAACTACTATGCTATTAACTGCATGCCATAGACATGTAGATCTCTTCAGCCGAGATCTAGTGTAACTGTCATTATGCTTCTTAGATCTTTGGAGTGGTTGGCTGTTAGATTCATTGTTCAAGAACGATCCTTAGGTGTGTTGGAGCCTCAGTGAGCTGGGAACTAGGCCACGTATCATTCACGTGCCCAAAACAGTGACGTGCCACTGCTGAACTCTTTGGTTGGCCACGTCTTTGACTTTGGTTGACCACAGCCTCTAATGGATGATTTAGCCGGTTCGAAGGGACACGATCCATGTACATGCCATATGGAGCTTTCCCATGTAGCCCATTCCTTCAGAAGACACCTGGAGCACAACTTTTAACAAAATAGCTGCGGAATCCTGTGCTGGCTACGGAAACTGACAAGTTTCCGTAGCTGCATGAACAAAAAAACTTAACCAAAAAACAGACATCAATATAGTTAAAAAACCATATAAACAGTCCTTTTTAAACTATAATGCAATTACTTAGCCACTGGATGAGTGAAGTGAGTGGAGAATGAGGGTTAAGAGGGTGTGTAGGAAGGTGCAAGGTTGAGGCTCAACATACCCCCACTGTGAAGGTGTTGCATGTCCTCATGCAACCAAAATTGAGTGATTTCCCCTTTAATCTACATGCTCCGAGGCTTCTGCAAGGACATCTAGTCCTCTTTTCTTTTTCCTTGATGCCATCATCATCATCATCCTTGGTTTTCTAACCAGCCATTTAAACTTAAGGTTAATTAGAGCCCTGCTTAGCTTTTTGCATCTCTTTTTCAGTCTTCTATTCTTCTTCTGCCACAGTCCTAAATGGAGTATGGTATTATCATGGACCATTTTGTCTACTTTACCCTGCTCTTTGAGTGTTTCATTTTCTTGTATTATGTGTCTATTTAGAACTTCCAGTTCAAACACTTCTTGTTTTAGAGACTGAACCTGTGCATCAAGTGGTAGAGAAGTGCTAGGTCCTGCTACTGATTGCTCTAGGGATTCCAGGTAATTGTATAACTCTTGCTCATTAGGATCCACATGAAGTGATTTTCTCTGTTTGAACTCAAAATCTTGTGGAGGAGGACTGCTTGCTCCTTCTTGCCGAAAAGGACTTTCCTCTCGTGGAGGGCTTGTGTCAAGGCTTGGTTGTTCTGGAGATTTCTCAAGTATTTCTTCACTTAAGTCAATAATGTGGGACTGATCTCCCTTGGTTTTCTTCCATTTTCCTTTTAACCGAGAACTCCTTCTCAAGGACGAACTCACAACTATCTTTTCTGCACTCTGTTTCCCTTTCTATTGTTTCTTGGCCAAGGCAGCAACTTTGAGATCCCCTAGCCTTTCTGACAGAGGCTGGTAGTCCTCTTCCAAGGATTTTTCAGGTGATGGAGAGACTTATTGAGTGGTTATTTTTCCCTTCTCTTTATTTTGTTTCTTATTCTTGGGGTAGTGTTCTTCCTTTTTTTGGGCAGTCTCTTCAATTTCTTTAAGAGGGGAGTCTTGGGCTGTAACATTTTTATCCGTCCTCCTACTTTTCCTTGGGATTTTTGATGGACTACTTCCAGAGGCTTCAACTGGCTCTTGGAAGTAGTTTCTTGTGAGAAATTGCTCCCAAGTATCCTTAGATTTCTTTAACTGCTCCTCAATCAGAATTCTTATGACCCATGATGATAGAGATGTGGCTGAATGTTTCCTACATGCTTTTGAACCGTAATACTCATCTTCTTTAAACTTGCTAGCAGAAAATGTGGTAAATTAAGAACATGTCCATCTATAAAATTCATCATTAACTTCACATGGTACATGTACATAGAGCCAAAATGGCCCTCACATGTAACAAATTTCTGTATAACCAAGAATAAATCAGACCATTCTTCTTTCAATACATGCACAGGGATACCTCGGGTGAATACTGTGGTATCCATACCTTAATTTTGCAGCATCGTTCTCCAGATTTGGTCATCTACGCTCCTATTTTTGAACCATCTTTCTCCGTCTTGAGGCAGGCCTGTGGCTGCTGCTATTGTGGCCTCGGTCACCACAAACTTTAAGTCTCCCACCTCTACTGTCTGTCTGTTAAAGGACCTTGCAAAGTTTTTAGTCACTTCCTTATTATACCCTTTTAATTTCTGAATAAACCGGAGCCATTTGGCTTTCTTTAATAACTCCTTGACTTGGGGATAACCTTCTGAGTATATTGATCCTTCCGGCTCGGCTCTCAGCAATTTTCCCATTCTCGGCTTTAAATTCATTGAGGGTTTTTTATCTACGTATGAGGGTTAAGGAAGAATGGCTCTGTCACAGAGTTTTTAGGAGAGACTATAGCAGCTGTAATCGGGGTTTAGGATGGCTGCAGTGGCTGTAGTCAAAGCATCAAGCAAAACATATTGACTGCAGTCGGAAACAGAGGGAATGCCTGGATCACAGGAAGAACAACAAGTGAGCAGGGGTGACAGTGATCGAACTTATAAAATGACCATGAGTATATGTGGGGATTATGATACGAGTGGAGTAACGGCTTGATTTTCCCGAGTTAGGTGACTGTATGTGAGATTTACACGTGTCAAGTAGACGGCTGGGGAAATTATGGCTTGTAAGAGCCGTAATACAATAGGTCATGTCTTAGGAGTATGAGTCATAAATAGAAGTATAGTCATTTTTGAGTTTGAAGTCGGGTAATCATAAGACCGTTAGGGAGAATGAATGCGAGGTGTATGGAATGGTATTGCGGGCTAGGAAGTGTAGTGGGTGAATAATTAAATCATTGCACATAGAAGAACCGATCATGGGTTAATAACTATACATAATGATGACTTGAAGTGTTGTTTGATAGAGAGTTTTGATCATACCTTTGGACACTTGTCATTCTTTGCTTAAGATTTCTAACCAGTTGCTCCTTTTTTTGATATTTTGAAGATGCCCCATGTCCTTAGCTCACGTACACCTGCATTGCATGCTTTTGGCACTAACAGTTGATTTTATTTTGAAAACAGAGTGATGTTGGCTGCAGAAATCGTTTCTAGCTGCGGAAACATGTTCCAGCTGCGGAAACGGTGGCCATCTGTGGAAACTGAAACAACACCCCCTGATCTGCAGAAAGATAGTTTAGAGGAAAATAGTTGAATGAAAATAGTCCTGAAAGGGGACTTTTATTGATGAAATGGAATGGAATGAAAATGGAGTGAGAATGGAGTGACAATGATGATGAGAATGAAATGGAAGTGGAATGAAATGGAATGAGTGGGTGAGATGGAATGAAGATGGAAAGAACATGAGAGGAGATTTTTTTTTGGAAAATATAGAGTGTCAAGTGCCCCTAATTTTCACTCCATATTTTCTGTATAAGACTGCCAATGCATGATTGGTTTTAAGGCTTATACATTTTTATTTTTTTCTTTTTCTTTTTTTTAGAAACCACAAGAAACCAAGATCAGGCTGATGGGGGAGAAGGATTCTTCTCCACCAGCCTTATTGCAGAATTTCTCTTGGAAGATTTTGACAAACTCTTCTCTGGAAAGTGGCTTTATGATAAACTTTCAATCGGTGGCCATTCACAATAAGAGGAGTCTGAGATTCATCAATGGTCTTGATTCTTACCGCTCCATGTCAAAGACTTTATCAATCTCATATGGCCCAAGCCAATGAGTCTGAAACTTTCCTTTGAAGTCTTTAAATTTGGAATCAAACAGTAAGGCCCAATCTCCCTCTTGAAACTTTCTCTCTTTAATATATCTGTCATGCCACTAAGCTCTTTGATGTTGAACTAGATCAGTTCTTAGGATTACATCTTGTCTAGTCTCATCTAGCTCATTCAGTTGTTCCATTCTGTGCTTTTGGGCTTCTGATAGATTCATCCCCAACTGAACTGCCATCTTGAAGGTCTTGACTTGAAACTCAATGGGGAGCAGGACTTCTTTCCCATAAACAAGTTCATAGGGAGAATGTCCAGTTGTGTTCCTCCATGTAGTTCTGTAGACCCATAAGCTTCAGGAAGCGTTTCTGTCCAATCTCTTCTATGGAGATGAACAGTCTTGGTGATGATGCTCTCAAGAACTTTATTTATAAATTCCACTTGACCATTTGCTTGAGGATGGTAAGGAGTAGATTTTCTATGCTTGATTTTATATTCTTCCATCAGCTTCTCCATCAAGTTAGATGTAAATTGACTTCCCTAATCTGTCACAATTTCTCTTGGGACACCAAAACAAGTAAAAATATCCTCAAAAAGAAATTGAACAACTGAATTTTCAGTGGCTGAAGGCAATGCCTTGGCTTCTACCCATTTAGTGACATAATCAGTGAAAACCAATATATATTTCTTTTGTCTAGATGGTGGATTAATTGGTCCAACGAAATCTAAAGCCCATTTTTCAAAGGGTTCGATGAGTACCTGTGGTTGTAATAGCATTTCATTTGAAAGAGTCGGTCTCCCAACTCTCTGGCAGCTGTCACATCTTCTGACATATTGGTTTGCATCTTTGAAGAGAGAAGGCCAATAATATCCTAAACAAAGGATTTTATAGGTCATCCTCTTGTCAGCAAAGTGTCCACCGCAAGGTTCATCATGACATGCCTTGAGGATGTCAGGCATTTCATCTTCCCGAACACATCTCCTGATCACACAATCTAGCCCTGTTTTAAACAATTCATTAGAAATCCATGAATAATTTGAACTCTCTTGAATAATTTTCCTTTTTCATTAGGAAATAAGTGTGGAGGTAGCTTCCCTGTAACCAAATAGTTAGCAATATCTGCATACCAAGGAGACTTAGTAGATACTGCAAACAAATATTCATCTGGAAACTTATCCTCTACAGGAGAATCTTCGTTAGTATTTTGGATTCTAGACAAGAAATCAGCTATTGTATTTTGTTTCCCTGGTCTATCTAACACAGTAATATTGAATTCTTGTAAAAGTAAAAGCCATCTTGTGACTCTGCCATTGGTAACAAGTTTTTTCATGAGATATTTAATGGCATAATGATCAGTATGGACAAAATTTTCGTAGCCTGTTATATAATGTCTAAACTTATTGATTGCATGAACAACAACTAAGAACTCTTTCTCAGTCACAGTATAATTCAACTCTGTGGGAGTCAAATTTTTACTGGTGTGGTAAATGGCATAAGGAATTAAATCCTTTTGACCCAACACAGCTCCAAGAGCTGTATCTGAAGCATCTGTAGAAATATGGAAAGGAAGTTTCCAATTTGGCCCTCTCAAAATGGGTGCTTCAGATATTCTTGTTTTCAATGCTTCAAATGCAGATTGACAATTAGGATCCCATTTGAATTCACAGTCTTTTGTAAGTAATTTAAAGAGAGGAGATGCTATTTTGGTGAAGTTTTCAATAAATCTTCTATAATACCCAGTAAACCCAAGAAAACTTCTAACATCTTTTTGACAATTTGGAATAGGCAGCTTGGAGATGAATTCAACTTTTGATCTATCAACCTTAATTCCATCTCCTGAAATATGATGTCCTAAAACAATCCCTTCAGTAAACATCATAAAGCATTTCTCATGACTTAATGAAAGGTTTGTCTCCTTACACCTGATAAGGACCTTTTCCAAATTCTCTAATGCCTCTTCAAATGAATCACCATAAACTGTAAAATCATCCATGTAAACCTCTACACAATCATGAATTAGATCAGAAAAGATTCCTAGTACTGCCCTTTGGAATGTTGCGGGTGCATTACATAATCCAAAAAGAAGTACTTGGTAGGCAAAAGTTCCCCATGGACAAGTAAATGTGGTCTTGTCTTGATCTTTAGGTGCTATCTGAATCTGATTGTAACCACTAAAACCATCCAAGAATGAGAAATACTTTTTGCCTGCTAAAGTATCTAATGCTTGATCAATAAAGGGTAAAGGAAAGTGATCCTTCAAGGTTTCTTTATTCAATTCCCTGTAATCAATGCATACTCTCCATTTACCATTCTTTTAGGTACTATAACCAAAGGAGAAACCCATCGGCTATCTGAAATTGGATAAATGAAGTTTACATTGAGTAGTTTTTGGAGCTCTTCTTTCACTTTCTCCCTAAGGTTTGAATTAATCCTTCTCTGAGGTTGTCTGATTGGTTTACTATTTTCCTCGATGTAGATGTGATGAATAAAAGTCTTAGGGTCAATACCTTTCATATCAGTATATTCCCATGCAAATGCAGTAGAATGTTTTTGTAAGATTTTGGTTAGTTCTCCCTATTGTGATTTTTCCAAGTTTTT